>NW_026509156.1:0-14422 GCF_026875155.1 Cherax quadricarinatus
AAAATTTGAAGGGGGAAAAGGAGGTTTTGTGTCTGAGGGGCTTGGACTTCCAGCAAGCACGCATGAGCATGGTAGATATGAGCGAGTGGAGACAAATGGATTTTAGGAGTTGATGTGCTGTTGGAGTATGAGCAAGGTGACATTTATGAAGGGATTCAGGGAAACCTGCAGGCCAGACTTGAGTCCTGGAGATGGGAAGTACAGTGCCTGCACTCTGAAGCAGGGGTGTTAATGTTGCAGTTTTATAACTAGTGTAAGCACGCCTCTGGCAAGACAGTGATGGAGTGAATGCTTATGAAAGTGTGTGTTCTTTTTCGGGCCACCCTGCCTTGGTGGGAAACGGCTGATGTGTTAAGAAAAAAAATTACTAATAATGATTGAAAGAGGTCATTTTATATATTAACATATTTTTGACAATGTTAGCTAATCAAGTAAACATAACACAAAAGAAGCATTGAAGTTAGATATAGAGTGTTTGGAAAGCTTAATCTGAAATTCACAGGAAATATTTGTTGCCTTAAAATACATAATGTCATGTGCCTCGTGGAAGCTAATATTGCTGACTGATAAAATGAAACGATATTTAAACACATCTACCTCATCCGCTAGGAAAATGATAGGATGAGTAATGAGAATCTTCAAAACTAGGGATGACAAGCCCATGATAATTATCTTCAAATTGCTTGTGCTCTCTAGGCTGGAATACTGCTGTACACTAATGGTCCCCTTCAAGGCTGGCGACATTGCAGACTTGGAGAGTGTACAAAGAACTTTCACGGCATACATACCTGGAGTTACCTAGAGAGGGTTTCAGGGGTCAATGCTCCCATGCCCTGGTCTGAGACCAGGCCTCATGGTGGATCATAGTTTGACCAACCAGGCTGTTACTGCTGGCCAAATACAGTAAGGCACCTAAATTACTGGGAACGGTTGAAGGTCTTAGATCTGTATTCCCTGGAATGCAGGCGAGAAAGATGCATGATAATATACACTTGGAAGGTCCTGAAGGGATTGGTACCAAACCTGCACACGAAAATCACTCCATATGAAAGCCAAAGACTCGGCAGAAAATGCAGAATAGATGTGCTTCGGTGTCAAATAGCAAACACCCGATATGCCTACGCATGCTAATGGCTTTGTAATTAATATCTTATGATATGTAAACCACACATTGTAGGCTTTACAAGGAAATAAACATTTTCAGTTTCGATTTCAAGTTTAACTGCCTCCCAGCACACATAACAGGGATTACCAATAGACCCCCCACTGACTTCAAGACCCCTGGCTGTCTTCAAGACCCCTGGCTGACTTCAAGACCCCTGGCTGACTTCAAGACCCCTGGCTGTCTTCAAGACCCCTGGCTGACTTCAAGACCCCTGGCTGTCTTCAAGACCCCTCTGACTTCAAGACCCCTAGCTTCTTCCCAAGACCCCTGTTGTCTTCAAGAACCCCTGGCTGACTTCAAACCCCGGCTGACTTCAAGACCCCTGGCTGTCTTCAAGACCCCCTGGCTGACTTCAAGACCCCTGGCTGTCTTCAAGACCCCTGGCTGACTTCAAGACCCCTGGCTGACTTCAAGACCCCTGGCTGACTTCAAGACCCCTGGCTGACTTCAAGACCCCTGGTTGTCTTCAAGACCCCTGGCTGACTTCAAGACCCCTAGCTGTCTTCAAGACCCCTGGTTGTCTTCAAGACCCCTGGCTGTCTTCAAGACCCCTGGCTGACTTCAAGACCCCTGGCTGTCTTCAAGACCCCTGGCTGTCTTCAAGACCCCTGGCTGTCTTCAAGATCCCTGGCTGTCTTCAAGACCCCTGGCTGTCTTCAAGACCCCTGGCTGTCTTCAAGACCCCTGGCTGTCTTCAAGATCCCTGGCTGTCTTCAAGACCCCTGGCTGTCTTCAAGACCCCTGGTTGTCTTCAAGACCCCTGGCTGTCTTCAAGACCCCTGACTGTCTTCAAGACCCCTGGCTGTCTTCAAGACCCCTGGCTGTCTTCAAGATCCCTGGCTGTCTTCAAGATCCCTGGCTGTCTTCAAGACCCCTGGCTGTCTTCAAGACCCCTGGCTGTCTTCAAGATCCCTGGCTGTCTTCAAGACCCCTGGCTGTCTTCAAGACCCCTGGCTGTCTTCAAGACCCTTGGCTGTCTTCAAGACCCCTGGCTGTCTTCAATGTCATGTAGGGGGGTAATGATTGAATCGGATATAAGTGGGGAATATGGGAGTAAGGGATTATGTAGGCAGGGGAGAGGCAGGCGAGGTGCTAGGAGTGAGATGATTAGCGGAGGTAATGACAGGTCAGTGGTGACCACCATGACACTCATCTTAACTCTACACTACTCACTAACATATGCCTCGCCCATTCTTCACTCCTATAAACATAATAAAATATAAGAAAAAAGAATAAATAACGGGGACAGTGAATATTACTATTCTACTCAAACACAGTTTATTATTAAGTCCTTGTACAATAATATATTTGGGAACAGGAGTACATCATTGGGGTTTAGATAAATGGGGTGGTACACATAAGCAGTGAGACAGGGAACACAATCAACTTGACGAAAATGAATATAACTTACAAATAGTACAGAGGACAGTTCACTACAGGAACTAAGCCCCAGGCCCCAAGACCTACACAGCATGAGTACTGCGCCAAGCCAGTACTCTGCCCAGTGTCTCCAACAGTCTCTCCTCCCGAGACTCTCCAGCTCAGCTCTGCTCCCAGGCCAGAGCTCGGCCCGAATCTCTGCTCAGGAGCTCTGCACCCCAGCAGCAGCTCCGCTCGAATCTCTCTGCTCAGCTGTTCCTTGGGCTTATATCGTGGTCCAAGCACCCTCCACAACCACGTGTATGACCTGACGCCTGGATTTGACGCCGTCAAGAACAAAAGACCTCAGATGTGGGCGTGGCTACAGACATTTGCCAAGGCAAGGTGTGACCATATAATTGGTTAAATTAGGTCTCCCCAGAGACCTCACAAGCCCAGCTGAAGTACATCACATCCCCCTTTCTCCCCCAATTTAAAATATCTGAGAACTAGGACAATTTGTCCTAGTTATTAGACTATTTTAATCCTAACCCCTTAAATCTATTACAATACAAAGACAAAATTATACATAATACAAAATTATTCAATTACATATATTTCCCTCAACCTTCTCAACTGCCACAAGGCAGCGTAATCAGTACACCTGGCAGTTGGCCAGCATAACAGTTGCTCTCTGGTGCAAAGCCTCCTTACCCGTCATTTCTCCTTAAACCTAAATATCGGGCTCCAGTGCCTTCCCTACTTCTACTAGAAATGCACTAGCCAATGCTAGTCACCCTCGCACGTTAACCATTGGGCCAAACCTCTCTAGGCTTCTATGGCGTGGAAAACTGCTCCAACGGGTTGCATTCTTTCAAGTAACTGCAACTGGACCACTTCACGACCACCAAGGTCGCATTTTCGGCAGGCATCGCAGCTAAGACCTTCCATTATCCTATGCCACTACTAGGATTCACTGGCCTCATAAAACAAGGCAGCCATAATCACTGGACCGTATTCAAGGTCACCTTATTTTCACACAGATAACACTAACACTTCTGGCAAGTCAAAGTAGGCTGGGGACATCTCACACTCTCAATTGTCTCTCATGGCTGGCAGGGCATCCCCGCATACCTGTCGTACAGGTCGACCAGCAAGGCAGGATACACCTCCATACCGTCCTTGATAGCAGGCTGGTCCCAGCAGCTGGAGTCCATCTCCGCGGCTCACGTCCTTCCACATCTCCGAGGATGGCAGCTCTTTCATAGTAGATTCTCCTGTCCTGGCACACCAGCCAGAATCCCTCACACACCAGCTGCAGCATCACCGCCATCTCCTCCTCTTGAGCTAGGCAGCATCTCAGCATCACAGCACGGCTACTGCATCACAGCACGGTCCCAACATCTCAGCATCCCGGCACGGTCCCAGCATAGACAGCATCACAGCACGGCCACAGCATAGCAGACAGCATCACAGCACGGCCACAGCATCACAGCACGGCCACAGCATAGCAGACAGCATCACAGCACGGCCACAGCATAGCAGACAGCATCACAGCACGGCCACAGCATAGCAGACAGCATCACAGCACGGCCACAGCATAGCAGACAGCATCACAGCACGGCCACAGCATAGCAGACAGCATTACAGCACGGCCACAGCATAGCAGACAACATCACAGCACGGCCACAGCATAGCAGACAGCATCACAGCAGCCGACATCAGCAGTAGCAGGCTATGGTCAGATGCTCGAGGTGAGATGAGGTGGTGAGGTCACTTCAGGTGATTAACAGAGGTGCAGTCACCCATCCCTGGCAACTGCAGGTAACTGGCGGTCCTTGGGTGATGGTCACAGGCTGGGTGACGCAGACAGACACCCACTACAATGGATGACAGACCAAGGCAGCAATACATCTACTGGGGCACATCAGCTGGGTGACTGGGCACATCAGGTGGACAGCAATCATAGGCAACTCTTCAATGGGTGACAGTTGTGGGTGAGTCTTCCAAGGTGGGCTGGGTGACTTCTCATTCCTCTGTAAATATTCAATTTCGGCCAGTAATTGCTTCCCCCAAAAGTCTCACCCAAACACTGATATTCTCCACCATTTATCTCAAACCAACAACCAACTCCACCAAATATAATAATACAACCAAGCAATTATTCAGACCCACTGTCAAGAAAAGGTCAGTTAAGGTCACTAGGATTACAATATTATAATAACACACAAAATCAAATGGTAGCATAAGTATAACCGAGCAGTCAAAATTAAGGCACATGGGACTGGTTCCTACTATAAAAATAATAAGAACCACCACCGCTTAGACACCATGTCATGTAGGGGGGTAATGATTGAATCGGATATAAGTGGGGAATATGGGAGTAAGGGATTATGTAGGCAGGGGAGAGGCAGGCGAGGTGGTAGGAGTGAGATGATTAGCGGAGGTAGGTAGGTAATGACAGGTCAGTGGTGACCACCATGACACTCATCTTAACTCTACACTACTCACTAACATATGCCTCGCCCATTCTTCACTCCTATAAACATAATAAAATATAAGAAAAAAGAATAAATAACGGGGACAGTGAATATTACTATTCTACTCAAACAAGTTTATTATTAAGTCCTTGTACAATAATATATTTGGGAACAGGAGTACATCATTGGGGTTTAGATAAATGGGGTGGTACACATAAGCAGTGAGACAGGGAACACAATCAACTTGACGAAAATGAATATAACTTACAAATAGTACAGAGGACAGTTCACTACAGGAACTAAGCCCCAGGTCCCAAGACCTACACAGCACGAGTACTGCGCCAAGCCAGTACTCTGCCCAGTGTCTCCAACAGTCTCTCCTCCCGAGACTCTCCAGCTCAGCTCTGCTCCCAGGCCAGAGCTCGGCCCGAATCTCTGCTCAGGAGCTCTGCACCCCAGCAGCAGCTCCGCTCGAATCTCTCTGCTCAGCTGTTCCTTGGGCTTATATCGTGGTCCAAGCACCCTCCACAACCACGTGTACGACCTGACGCCTGGATTTGACGCCGTCAAGAACAAAAGACCTCAGACGTGGGCGTGGCTACAGACATTTGCCAAGGCAAGGTGTGACCATATAATTGGTTAAATTAGGTCTCCCCAGAGACCTCACAAGCCCAGCTGAACTACATCACATCAAGACCCCTGGCTGTCTTCAAGACCCCTAGCTATCTTCAAGACCCCTGGCTGTCTTCAAGACCCCTGGCTGTCTTCAAGACCCCTAGCTGTCTTCAAGACCCCTGGCTGTCTTCAAGACCCCTGGCTGTCTTCAAGACCCCTGGCTGACTTCAAGACCCCTGGCTGTCTTCAAGACCCCTGGCTGTCTTCAAGACCCCTGGCTGACTTCAAGACCCCTGGCTGTCTTCAAGACCCCTGGCTGTCTTCAAGATCCCTGGCTGTCTTCAAGACCCCTGGCTGACTTCAAGACCCCTGGGTGTCTTCAAGACCCCTGGCTGACTTCAAGACCCCTTGCTGTCTTCAAGACCCCTGGCTGTCTTCAAGATCCCTGGCTGTCTTCAAAACCCCTGGCTGTCTTCAAGACCCCTGGCTGTCTTCAAGACCCTTTGCTGTCTTCAAGACCCCTGGCTGTCTTCAAGACCCCTAGCTGTCTTCAAGACCCCTGGCTGTCTTCAAGACCCCTGGCTGTCTTCAAGACCCCTGGCTGTCTTCAAGACCCCTGGCTGTCTTCAAGATCCCTGGCTGTCTTCAAGATCCCTGGCTGTCAAGACCCCTGGCTGTCTTCAAGACCCCTGGTTGTCTTCAAGACCCCTGGCTGTCTTCAAGACCCCTGGCTGTCTTCAAGATCCCTGGCTGTCTTCAAGATCCCTGGCTGTCTTCAAGACCCCTGGCTGTATTCAAGATCCCTGGCTGTCTTCAAGACCCCTGGCTGTCTTCAAGACCCCTGGCTGTCTTCAAGACCCCTGGCTGTCTTCAAGACCCCTGGTTGTCTTCAAGACCCCTGGCTGTCTTCAAGACCCCCGACTGTCTTCAAGACCCCTGGCTGTCTTCAAGACCCCTGGCTGTCTTCAAGACCCCTGGCTGTCTTCAAGACCCCTGGCTGTCTTCAAGACCCCTAGCTGTCTTCAAGACCCCTGGCTGTCTTCAAGACCCCTAGCTGTCTTCAAGACCCCTGGCTGTCTTCAGAGGAAATGATCAATCAAATGCTCAATGATGGAGTTATTGCACATAGCAATTCACCCTGGAATGCGCCCTTAATCCTAGTGCCTAAGAAGGATGGCACTTGGCGCCTGGTGATTGACTTTAGGAAGTTAAATGCGAAAACTATTCCAGATCGCCTCCCACTTCCTGTACTAGGTGATCTTTTACGCAATATCGGAGATAACAAAGTCTTCTCGACCCTGGACTTGTTACAAGGGTTTTGGCAAGTCCCTCTTCACAAGGACAGCCAAGAGTTAACAGCATTCTCCACTCTCACAGGCCATTATCACTTCCTTCGAATGGCGTTTGGATTACGATCTTCCCCTATCACGTTCTCAAGGCTCATGACTAATATCTTTAGAGGTCTCATAGGTAAGGCACTTATGGTGTACTTAGATGACGTAATCGTCATGTCTAAAGACTGTGATACACACTTGAAAAGACTTGATGTAGTACTTGGTAAGCTTGAAGAAGCCAATTTAAAGATCAAACTGTCTAAATGTCAATTTTTCAGATCAGAAATTAAGTTTCTTGGTCACGTAGTCACTCCTAGAGGGGTTACGACTGACCAAAGTAAAGTAACTGCAGTACTAAATTTTCCAACTCCCAAAACTGGGTGATGCCGTAAGATCCTTTGTGGGCTTAGCAGGTTTTTATAGATCCTTCATTGCCAATTTTTCTTCCATAGCTGCTCCTCTAACTGAGTTGCTTAAGAAAGATGCTCCTTTTTGTTTGGACCTTCCGTCAAGAAAGAGCATTCCAAACTCTAAAAGAAAAGCTACATCTGCTCCAATTTTGAAATCTCCAGATTTTTCTAAGCCCTTCTATCTGACACTGATGCTAGTTCAATTGGCATAGGTGCCGTACTAGCTCAGAAGACCGATGGCAAGTACAACGCAGTTGCATTTGCTAGCCGAGTCCTTACGAAGGCTGAACGTAATTATACAGTAACTGAGCAAGAAGCTTTAGCAATAGTATGGTCTTTAAAGCACTTCTGAGACATTATTTATCAGTACTCTGTTCATGTCTTGACAGACCATGCTCCACTGATACCCTTATTCCAGAACAAACAACCTACTGGAAGGTTAGCCAGATGGACCTTGACTATCCAAGAGTTCAATCCCACCGCTGCCACCAAATTGTCGTGTGGGGGTTCGGTAGGAGATTGATGGATAAGGTAAACTCATTTGTTGGATGGTAACACTATTGTCAGACTCTGGTAATGGGAGATGGAGCCCAGCCTGCCGTCTCCTGCCTTCTATGATGCCTATGCGTCGTCTGAGGCCGAGGTAGCTCGTCTCACTCGCTCGCTGCATCCCATGACGTCATACAGTCACAGGCCTAAGGGATCTTCTATATAAACACATGGATGGTACTATAATGCTCATCTAATCTATGCATACAACACATGTAAAGGAGGATCAGCAACTATGCTGACATCAAGACCCCTGGCTGTCTTCAAGACCTCTAGCTGTCTTCAAGACTCCTGGCTGTCTTCAAGACCCCTGGCTGTCTTCAAGACCCCTAGCTGTCTTCAAGACCCCTGGCTGTCTTCAAGACCCCTGGCTGTCTTCAAGACTCCTGGCTGTCTTCAAGACCCCTGGCTGTCTTCAAGACCCCTGGCTGTCTTCAAGACCCCTGGCTGTCTTCAAGACCCCTGGTTGTCTTCAAGACCCCTGGCTGTCTTCAAGACCCCTGGCTGACTTCAAGACCCCTGGCTGTCTTCAAGACCCTGGCTGTCTTCAAGACCCCTGGCTGTCTTCAAGACCCTGGCTGTCTTCAAGGCCTCTGGCTGTCTTCAAGACCCCTGGCTGTCTTCAAGACCCCTGGCTGACTTCAAGACTCCTGGCTGTCTTCAAGACCCCTGGCTGTCTTCAAGACCCCTGGCTGTCTTCAAGACCCCTGGCTGTCTTCAAGACCCCTGGCTGTCTTCAAGACCCCTGGCTGTCTTCAAGACCCCTGGCTGTCTTCAAGACCCCTGGCTGTCTTCAAGACCCCTGGCTGTCTTCAAGACCCCTGGCTGACTTCAAGACCCCTGGCTGTCTTCAAGACCCCTGGCTGTCTTCAAGACCCCTGGCTGACTTCAAGACTCCTGGCTGTCTTCAAGACCCCTGGCTGTCTTCAAGACCCCTGGCTGTCTTCAAGACCCCTGGCTGCCTTCAAGACCCCTGGCTGTCTTCGAGACCCCTGGTTGTTTTCGAAACCCCTGGCTGTCATCAAGACCCCTGGCTGTCTCCAAGAAGGCACTGGACAGGCACCTGAAGTCAGTACACGACTCTCCGGGCTGTGGTTCATACGTCGGATTGGGTGCAGCCAACAGTAAGAGCTGGTTGATCAGACCCTGATCCACCATGAGGCCTGGTCACAGACTGAGCTGCGGGGGCGTTGACCCCCGAGACCCTTGCCAGGTATACTCCAGGTATTATAAACACTGGGCTTTTTGTTGACTTCTATGGTATTAGAATGATGGGAAGAGGATGGAGAAGCAAAGAATAATTGGTTAATCTCCGTGAATGAAGGAGGTGTAAGAGTGGCAGAGGAAATGCTCATAGTGAGGCTGTTATTGTACTCACCTAATTGTGGTTGCAGGGGTCGAGACTCAGCTCCTGGCCCTGCCTCTTCACTGACTGCTACTAGGTCCTCCCTCTCCCTGCTCCATGAGCATTATCATACCTCATTTTAAAACTATGTATGGTTCCTGCCTCCACTACATCACTTGCCAGACTATTCCACTTCCTAACAACTGTGGCTGAAGAAATATTTCCTAACATCCCTTTGACTCATCTGAGTCTTAAGCTTCCAATTGTGACCTTGTTTCTGTGTCCCATCTCTGGAACATCCTGTCTTTGTCCACCTTGTCTATTCCATGCAGTATTTTGTATGTCGTGTGCCAGGATGATTGTTGAAACCATACCACGGGTGGGGTTTGAACCTGCGGTCAGAGAGTCTCAAAACTCCAGACCATCGCGTTAGCCACTGGGCCAGCTAACGCGACAGTCCGGAGTTTTGAGACTGGCCACGGGTTCAAACCCCACCCATGATATGGTTTGTTTGCAATCGTGTCATTACAATTTTGTGAGTCATGTATTCGAACCTGTGGCTGACTGTGGCGTCGGTGCACATTAGAACTGTCCTGCTCAGATGAACAATGTGAGCATGTGGGAGGATGAACAGAATAAGATTGTGAAGACTTACTCAGCCCTGTAACAACTTCAGTCAGTATTACTCAGGCTGGCTCCTCCTCAGGAAAATTAGTGAATAGAAAAAGAAATAATAACAGATAAACAAACACTATTATATAGAAAATATAAAATGTAAAACTTAAATATGAAATATTAATCCTACATTAAAGAAAATGAAAAATGAAAAATATAAATGATAACTGAATTCAACGCTAATTTAAATGTATATAAAACGTGGGTGTCTGGTGTTGGTGACACTGTTGTTGAAATCGTAGCCGTTGCTGATGATGGGGGGGAGGGTCGCAGGTGTTGGTGACCACCACTGGCTAGATCTTCACAGATTATTGCCGTGAGTATAATATCCCGATGACAGGAAAGCAGGTTCTTTACCGCTGCAATGATGTGGGGTGATGTCCTGCAGTTTCATACAGGTGCACAGGTACTTCAATACAAAATGGAGAAGTCTCGGGACGTTAGTCCTTCTCCTGTTCTGCTCGTTGATTGCCAGGTGACCCTCACTGACATCCAACCTGGAAAGAGACAGGTTACCCACTGCTTAAATAATCACTCTCCATGGTAGTGTACAATATTCAAAAGACGTGGTGATTATTACAACAGTCAACCCAGAGCAAGACTGAAAGGACTAAGTTTATTATTGGTCAAAAGTGAAGCTTTTAACCAATAAATCCACTAGAATACAAGGCAGGCATGTACTTACAGTAGTGTTGGGAGCTGTGAGTCGAGTGATTTACTGTTTGACCAGAGCCCCACACGTCACCTTTCGAGGGGGGGGGGGGTGAAGAGGGAGGGGAAGGGATAGCGGGAGCTAGACTGACCCTACGTTAACAAGCAGCTGGCAATCAAACTATCACTTTAGGGGTGGGGGAGAAAAGGCGGGAAAAACGGGAGCGTGACTTACCCTACCTTAACTAGTAGCCGGTAATGAAACTATCGTTACTATATTGCTACTCCTATCTATTGAACTTTTCCCTCACACTCCCCTATACCAAGACTTATAGTCAAGGAGTATAAGAAGAATAGACGAGGAAAAAGTTCTAACATGTGGAAGTCGCGTAAGGCAACAAATCTTCCACTGACTGTCACGACTTAACCAGTCAGAGAAATAATTGGATGAACCATTGATATACACAATATGGAACTTAAAAGCCTGGAGTGCCAATGTCCACCTCAAGAGGCGACTGTTGGTTCCCTTAAAAGTTTCTAGGTATATCAAAGGTTTGTGGTCCATTTCTAAAATGAATTCTTTTCCCAGCAAATAAAATTTAAGTTTGGAGATACCCCCACACAAGGGCTAAACATTCCTTTTCTATTGTGGAGTATCTAGTTTCTGCAGGAAGGAGTTTCCGGCTTAGGAAGCATACAGGGAAGGGAGTACCATCATGGTATTGTAGTAACACCGCACCTAAGCCAGTATTGGAGGCATCAGTTCTCAAACAAAATGTTTTATTAATATCTGGAATTTTAAGTATAGGGTCTTTCGAGAAGATACTTTTAATCTCATTAAACTTTTTTCCGAGCTATGTCGGAAAGTTCAAGAGGTTCCTTCACAGACTTTTTAAGGAAGTCCGATAAGATGCCTGTAAGATCAGCAAGATTCGGGATAAACCGTGCATAAAAATTTACAGAACCAAGAAAGCTTCGCATGAGCTTCTTGGTTCTGGGGAATTTAAATTCTGATAAAGCTTTGATCTTACTGGGGAGAGGCTGCAGAGAGTTATTAGAAAGTATTAGTCCAAGATATCTAATCTTGTTATACCCAAGGAAGCATTTCTTCGGCTTGGCACTGAGGCCATGTGAGCGTAACCTATGCAAAACTGATGTTAATGTTTGGATATGTTCGCCCCACGTAGATGTCATTACGTAAATGTTATCAAAATAAACTGAAACATTTGGCATATTACCCAAGACCTTTCTCATCAGTCTCATGTAGGTAGCACAGGCGGTTACCAAACCGAAGGGCATAGTTCTATACTATGTGTACTGCTTAGAAGAAGGATCTAACATTACTTGATGATATGCCTGTGCAATATCAATCTCTGAAAAGAAGGAAGAGTCATAAAATTTGTGTAGATCGCTATCTATTAAGGGCATAGGCTCAGCATCCCACCGAGTTATAGCATTAAGGCCTCTGAAGTCAATAGCAAGTCTATATGAATTATCCTCCTTCTTAACCATGACTACTGGTGAACAATATGAGGATACTGAAGGTTCAATGATCTTTAGTTTTAATAATTTGTCTACCTCTCGGTCAAATGCATCCCTAAGGTGAACTGGAACTAGGTATAATTTTCGTTTGATAGGATTGTCCGTCACTAAGTCAATCTTATGGACTACCGTGGAGGTAACACCTGGAATATCAGTAAAGACGTCTGAAAAGTTACTCACACATTGTAGTTCATGTCTCTTATGGTAATCCCAAGATTCATTAATATTAATGGTGGTTGCGTCCGAGTGGTCAAGAGTCACCAAGTCATGTAGTTCTTCATCATAGTCTAAGTTAGAGGTGTCAATTACGCACACTTTACATTCTTCAGTTGTCTTATCAAGTTCGTGTGGAAAAACTAAGTCAAAGTTGTTAAGGCAGTCAACCGAATTTCTTCGGTAATATTTCTTAAGGATGTTGATATGATAAAGCTTAGGTTTCCCCTTGACTTCTATGAGGTAGTCAACTTTCCCACAAATTTTTAATACTTTATATGGACCTTTCCATGCTACTAATAATTTGACTTGATAGGCAAAAGTACAAGAACTTCATCACCTACTTTAAAACTTCTCCTGACTTTTGGAATCAAAATAGGTTTTGTACTGGTCCATTGACAAACTTAAGTTCTTCGAAACTATGTCAGGTCTCCTCAAGTTTGGATCTAAGGTCAAGGAGAAACTGGTAAGACTGAACCTCAGCATTTACCTCCTCATTAGTCCATAAGTCATGAAGGATGGACAGTGGACCTCTGGCCTGTCTACCATAGAGAAGTTCAAAAGGTGAAAACCCCAAAGAGTCACTGGGAACTTCCCTCATGGCAAACAAAGCACAGGGTAGGTAACGATGCCACTCCTTAGGTTTAAGGGAGCACAGTTTCCTTAAAATGGACTTGAGAATCGAATGCTGGCGCTCAATCCTCCCATTACAGCTGGGATGATAGGGTGTGGTGAAGAAAGGCTTCACTCCCAGAAGTTGGTATAGATGTTGCATTAAGTCAGATGTAAATTGTGTCCCACGGTCAGACAAAATTTCTCTAGGGATGCCCACTCTGGAGAAGATGGACAAAAGGGCTTCAGCCACCTCTGTAGTAGTTATGGTCTTTAAGGGAACGGCTTCAGGGAAACTCGAAGCATAATCAACTAATGTTAATATATATCTATGTCCCCCAGATGAAAATGGAGATAAAGGACGAACGATGTCAATAGCTACTCTTTCAAACGGTACCGTAAAGATAGGCATTTTGACCATAGGTACTCGCCTGGTACCTCGGGAGGATGACAGTTGGCAAACTTTACACGATCTACAATAGGTAGTGACATCTGAGGACATTTTAGGCCAAAAATAGGTTTCCCTAATTTTATTTAAGGTTTTACGATGCGAGAAATGTCCGGCCACTGGCAGGTCATGAGCCATTTTAAGAACAGTCTCTCTGCATTGACTTGGAACAACTAAGATGGAATAGTCAATCTCATCTGAATTTAATTTGAATACTGACTTGTACAAGATACTTTTTATATCAAATTTATATGAAAAGTTTTTCCTTTGGATCACTTTATTTTGTTTAGCGGCATTATGGCAATTCTGAAGAGTTAGTTAGTTTAATATGTTTATTATGCACCCCATACCCATCCTGTGGGCGGTAGTCAAAAGATTACAGAGGTACATAATTGGTCCAGGGACTGGGCCTCAAAGTTTTGATAGCTGAGCAAGTTACAGAGGTAATGAATTCACAATTTACAAAGGTAATGAACTCACAATTTACAAAGGTAATGAACTCCAGGTAGGTCTAGTCACAATCATGACAAGTTACAAAGGTATTTACAGATTACAGAGGTACACAATGGGTCCAGGGACCGGGCTCCAAAGTTTTGATGGCTGAACTAGGTACAAGGTAATGAACTCACAAGTTACAAAGGTAATGAACTCACAAGTTACAAAGGTAATGAATACTGTAAGAATGGTTACTTACGTTTGTACATGGCTGCAATCATGAACAAATTTTAGAGTAATGAGCAATTCACACTTCCACACCCGGTCACAACTGTAGTGAGTTATTGGTGCAAATGTTGATTGCTGAGTCTCTCTCTCACACACACACACACACACACACACACACACACACACACACACATACAAATTTCATACACACACACACATAAACCACACACACACACACACACACACACACACACACACACACACACACACACACACACACACCACACACACACACACACCACACGCACACACACTCATACACACACACACACACTCATACACACACACTCATACACACACA
>NW_026509157.1:0-14428 GCF_026875155.1 Cherax quadricarinatus
GGACCCAAATAAAGTTCAGTGGGTTTTTAGAGCGTTTTTTAAAACGACGGTAGTCGCGAAGGCTGAGAGTATCACCCTATGTTGGTGAAGGTTTAAATGGGAGATTACGGTTGATGTGATGCGTCCAAATTGGAGGGGTATTTTTCCTTTTTCTCCATGGTATACTGCCGCCGGTCTGCATTTAAGGGAAAGGGGGTTGATGGGGGAGGGCGCGTGTGGGGTGTGTGGGGAGGGGAAGGGCGTTTTCATTATTTATTTTGTAATTTTTTGGGGGAGTATCAGGGAAGGAGGTAAGGGTTCTGAGACAGTGGGGGGAGGGGGGATATCAGCATTGAGGGCTTTTTAATTTGGACGAGGAGGCGTCGAGGCGCCTTGCAACGGAAAACACTATTAATTGCGGATTTTGTTTTGTACCGGGGCAATGAGAAATGGGGATGGGGTGCCAAAGGGGGGGGGGACCATTTATAGAATAAATAACAAAAAGGCACAATACCGTACGGGGAACGATACACAATAACCCGCCAAAAAGCAGAAGCTTACACGACGTTTGGGTCCGACTGGACCTGACAAAGTCACTCCAATGATTTTTGTCAATGGTCCAAGCGGACCAAAACGCCGTCGTAACTTCTGTCTTTTATGTGGGGTTTTTTGGGGTACCTTTTTATGAACGTTGTGTTATAAGGGGGAAAAATATGGAAGTCCGGGATAGGTTTTTTCAGCGGGTAACTTTAGTATGAGTGTGAGAGCTTTGTTAACTTTGTAAAGGGGGGGGGTTAAAGCGGGGTGGAAGGGGCTTGTCCCGGGGTTGGGTAAAAAGGGGCTTTTTGCTGTGTGTATCGTGTAATGCGTGTTGAGGGTAAATGGGGTTGTGTAGTGGATGTGGTGGGGCATTTATAGGGTTTTTATAGATGCTTATGTCAAGTCTACTGTTTTCTTTCTTTTTTGAAGTATTTGATTTACCTTTGGGCTATGGCCGGGAAAAACGGGGTTTTATGTTTTGTACTGAGAAATTTTATTGCTATATTATATAATGTTAACCTGTAATGAGTGGGGGAATCTTTGGTTTTTTTCTAGTTTTGTGGCTGACTCGTAAGCTTGTGGAAGGCGAGTATTGGGGACGTAGGGAACTTATTACGGGGGGGAGGTAGTAAGAGAGTATTTTTGTTTTTATCATGAATTTGATGTTTTTTCTTTCATTTTTTGATTTTTGTGTAGGTTGGAAAAACCGAATATTTATATATTTATCTAAATTCTTCTTTTTGTTTTGTATTGTCATTGGCAAAGCCCCAGTAATTTAGAAAATTTTGTATACCCAAGGTTAGGGTTTTTAAATTATATTATTGAACCTGTAAGGGTCACCTACATTATGTTCGGTTTTTTTTTGGTCATAGGTTAAAGATTGCCCATCTTTCTTAATGTTATTTTTTGTCAAAAGCGATATTTTCTAGAAATTTTTGTGAACCCTTGTGTTTGTTAATTTTGGGTTTTTGTTATTTGCTTTGTACGTTCTGGGGGATTGTGTTTAAAAATGTGTTTTATATTAAATGGAAACCCTTTTTTAAGGGGTTTTTATGTAAGCATGTATTTATTTAAATAAAAAAAAAAAAAAAAACTCCCCCCTGTATCCGGGGGAAAAAAATTTTCTATCTTATTTCGTGTGCCTCTATTTCCTCAACAACCTCGTTTGGGGGAACTCTACAAAACTAATGAATTTAGTAAATAAAATTATAATCCATAAGCGGGTACTCCCTTTTAAAAAAACCCCAATGTTACCACCCGTACCGGGGATCGAACCACGGACACCAGTGGGGAACTTCACACCCATGAGGGCTTGAAAAGCTCTACACAGACATCATATTAAAAATAATACACAAACCGCACGTTTTGAAAGAATCACCCTTTCGGGCAGCAATATGTTCAAGGCACATTCAAACGGAAAAAAAAAAAAATGAAAACTGAAAAAGGAGAGGCTCCCTCTACAGGCAAAGGCCAAGAAACTGAGCTGTAAACAGTAAAGGAAACACTGCTAAGAAAAAGAATGTTGAACTTAGATTCAATAATCATATGATTCAGGAGAGAAAAAAGGAGCTAACAATTAATAATTTGAAAAAAATTTCTTTTTTTTTTTTCTTCAATCCCCAAAAAACAAAGAGAAAACGAAAAAAAAATCCCGGCTCTTGTTCCAGTAAATGGATTTACTCAACACAGCAAAGAAGGGGTGACTACTGATATCGTAATAGACTGTTTTTAATGAGCCTTTAAATCAAATAAAGAACGAGATAAAAAAACCCTAATTCAACTTGATTTTTAAATAAGCTTTGACTAGATAACCAAGAATTTCCCCCAGACCCAGATTGAGAACTTTGTATTCGGCACGCAGGAAACCCCATCATATCCCAAAAAAAAAAAATTTTTTGGGATGGGGGAGCCGGGACATAGTGGTCTCCCAGCCCCAAAAAACAGGGATAAAAGCCCCACTCCAAAAAATGGCGCAAAGCAATCAAAAATGGTAGAGATACTCTAACTTCCCACATCAAAAAAATTTTTTGAAAAAAGTTCAGAATATGGTGCCAACCTCTTGGATTCCCAACAATACACAACCCAGGGCCGATGATTTTAGTGCAATAACTTTACCAAGGAAGGCCATGACCCCCGGGTTGCGGTCGGGTGTCTGTGTGGGTGCGGGTTTGGCGGGGGGGGTTGATGGGAGCAAGTGAATGGATTAAATGTGAAAAGACTTGAAAGGCGGGGTGGAAAACAGTAGGTCCAGTGTATGGAGTCAGGTTGTGTGTCAGCAGATGCCGGTTTTAGGACGGGTTTGAGTGTACAGCAGGTCCGAGGGGGTGGGGCCGATTTTGGGGGTCAAAAAGACCGGTAGGAGTTTCACCTGTGGGGGACAGAAGGACGGTGTGGGGGGGGATCAGAGGGAGGATACAGTAAAAGCAGGAGTGTAGGAAAGATGTGAGGGTACAGTATCACAATGTGTGGGGTCAATGTGGGGGGTCAAAAAAAATAGGGTGTCGAGTCAGATGTGTGGTACAGTAAGCAGGTGGGGGGGTCAGATTGGGGGCACAGTAGCGCGGTGTCGGGGTCGATTGGGGGTACAGTGCAGCAGGTGTGTGGGGTAAATTGAGGGCAGTACAGAAGGGTGGGGGGTGAGATGTGGACGAAGACCAGTTTTGGTAAAGATGGGAAAAGGGCCCTACATAAAATAATGGTTAGGAAAGATTGACAGTAAATGAATGGGGGGTAAAACACAACAGCAGTTAAGAAGGTGGGGGAAACACGCAGCATAAATGAATGGGGTGGGAAAAGATGCAGATAAATGAGGGTGGTGGAAAGATGCAGGAGTATAAAAATGGTGGTAGGAAAGACGCAAAGTATAATGAAGGGTTTGTAGGAAAGACTGGGGGGAGTAAATGAATGGTTGTGGGATGCAGCTTTATAAGAATGTTTGGGAAAGACTGCAGCATATAATGAAGTGTAGGACTGCAGGGGTATAATAAGGGTTGTAGAAAGACTGCAGCATATAATAATGGTGGTAGGAAAGACTGCAGCATATAATGAAGGGTTTAAAAAGACTGCGGGAGTAAAATGGGAAATGGGGGTGGAAAGACTTCCGCATATAAGAAGGGGGGTGGGGAAAGACTGCCAGAAAAATAAAATGGGGGTAGGAAGACAGCAGGAGTATAAGAATGGTGTAGGAAAGACGCAGCATAAATGAATTTTTTGGGGAAAGCGCAGCAGTATAAAAAATAGGAAGGAAAACGCAACAGTATAATAATGGTGGTAGAAAAAACCAGAAGTATAATGAATGTGACAAAAAAGACTGCGCTTATAATGAAGGGTTTTGAATGGGAAAAGACTGAAACAGTGTAATGAATACGTTGGAAAGATTACAGCTGAAAAATAAGGTAGTGGAAAGCCCTCAAAAAAAAAATGAAGGAGAAGGAATTAAAGCATTATAAAAAAAGTGGTAGGAAACACTGAAAACAGTATAATAAAGTTTGTGGGGAGGAAAGGCTGCAGCAGTAAATAAGGGTGGGGGAAGGACTGCAGCATAAAAATAATGGGGGGAAAGACTGACATATAATGAATTGGTGGTAGAAAACTGCGCTATAAGGGGGGTTTTGGGGGAAGGACGCGCAGTAAATGAATGGTGGTAGAAAGACTGCGCAGAAATGAAGGGGGTGGGGAAAACTGCAGGGGTAAAGAATGGTGGTGGGAAAGACTGTAGCAGTATAATGAAGGGGGTGGTAGGAAAGATTGCAGCATATAATAAGGTTTGGGAAAAGGGGCCAGCATTATAATGAAATGGGGGTAGGAAAATGCAGCAGTAAATGAATGGGGGAAAGGAAGGACTTCACATATAATAAGGTGGTGGGAAAGACTGCAGCATTAAAGGTGGGGGAAAAAGACTGCGAGTATAATAAATGGTGGAGGAAAATTTTGCAGCAGTATAATGAATGGGGTAGGAAAGACTGCAGAGTATAATAATGGGGGGGAAAGACTGTAGCAGTAAAAAATGGTGGTAAAAAGACTGCGCATATAATGAATGGGGGTTAGGAAAAAGACTCCCAATATAAGATGGTGGAGGAAAGACGTAGCATTTAAATAAGGGTGGAAAAAGATTGCAGCAGTAAATGAAAGGGTTGAGGAAAGGTGCACATTTAATGAAGGGTGGTGGGAAAGACGCACATATAATGAATGGGGTAGAAGGACTTCGGGTATAAGAAGGGTGGTGGGAAAAGACTGCAGCAGTAAAAATTTTGTGGTAGGAAAGACGCAGCAGTAAAATGAATGGTGGTAGAAAGACTGCAGCGTATAAAATGGTGGTAGAAAGACGCACTTTTAAAAAGAATGGTGGTAGGAAAGACGTACAAAATGAATGGTGGGGGAAAGATTGCAGCATATAAATGAATGTTTAGAAAGGCGCAGCATAAATGAAGTGGTGGGAAAGACTGACAGAAAAATGAAGGGGTGGGAAAAGGCTTCACAGTAAAAAAAAAGGGGGGTAGGAAAACTGCAGCAGTATAATAATGGGGTAGGAAAGACCAGATATAAGGGGGTAGGAAAGAGCAGCAGATAATGAATGGGGGTAGGAAAACCACATAAATAATTTTGGAGAAAGACGCAGAGTAAAATGAATGGGGTAAAAACTGTACATATAATGAATGGGGTGGGAAAGACGCAAGTTAATGAATGGGTGGGGAAAAGACTGCGCAGTATAATGAATGGTGGGGGGAAGGACTGCAGCAGAAATGAATGGGGGAAAAAAAAAAAGGACGCGCAAATAATAAAATGGGTGAGGAAAGACGTAGCAGAAAAAAGAATGGTGGGGGAAAACGCGCATTTAAAGAATGGTTTAGGAAAGGGCTGCAGCAGTTAATAAAAGGGGAGGAAGGACTGCACGTAAAATAATGGGGGTAGAAGCCCAGCATATAATAATGTGGTAGGAAAGACGCGCAGTTAAGGGTGTAAAAAAGACGCAGCAGTAAATGAATGGTGGAGGAAGACTGCAGCAGTATAATGAATGGTGGTGGGAAAAAACTGCAGCATAAAAAGAATGGGGGTAGGAAAAGACTGCCAGTATAATGGGGTAGGAAAGACTGCAGCAGTATAATGAAGGTGGTGGGAAAACTGCGCATATAAGGGGGGTGGGGAAAACGCAGCAGTATAATGAATGGTGGGGGAAAGACTGCAGCAGTTTAATGGTGGTAGGAAACGCAGCAGTTAAGAAGGGTGGTGGAAAGACTGTACAGTATAATGAAGGGGTGGGAAAAAGACTGCAGCATTAAAATAATGGTGGAAAAAACGCAGCATTAAAATTTTTTAAAAAACCCAAAGAAAAAAGCAAAATGAAAGACGTTAATGAATAAACACACAACACAACAAGAGAGAAAAGAGAGAGAGAGAGAGAGAGAAGAAGAGAGAGAAGAGGGGAAGAGGGGGAGAAGGGGGAAGAGAAGGGAAAGGGAGGGGGAGAGAAGAAGAGAGAGAGAAGAGAGAGAGAGAGAGAAGAGAGAATGGAAGTGGGGTATGGTGGTTTTTTTTTTTTTTTCGGGTTGGGGTATCACATTCCGGGGGAGTGCTGGTGGTATCTCCCCTGCTGCCCCTCTCAAGCTTCTACTTTTGGAAAACCAGTAAAGGGGACGTTTTTTACCCTCTAATTTGCTAACAATGGTGCTGTTTCTCGCCTCTAATCTCCACATTCTGTTTGACCTGCCTTTTCATTTCCCCCCCACCGCCAGGCTCCGCCTCCTCTAATTTTACAATAATGCCTTTTGGTTTGTTTCTAATTTTTAACATCGGGCCCTTACCCCCCTGTTCGGTTGGTAACACTTCCGTTTTTTTTTTGCTCTTTTGGGGTTTGGGAAAATTGCTTTTTTCTTTTGTATGATTGGAGTATGTTTTTGCTTTTTTTATTCACCCTTTTATCATTTTTTTTTAATTCCCATTCCTCCTTATTTTATTCCACCTATCTTTAAGCGGATTAATATTTTACAGTTTTCCCAAAAACAATTTAACACATCAAATTTAAAATTACAGATTTATTTCAAACTTTTGGCATTTAAAATTAGATTCGTTAAGTTAGTTAGGCTAGGTTGGTTAAACAACACATTAACGTTAATTACGTAGTAAGTTAAGTTAGGCTAGGTTAGGTTAAAAAGACATTAACTATTAGATTACTATAAATTTTAAGTTAGGCTAGGTTAGGTTTAAACTAACTACATAATTGGTGACTGCTTCACTATCGCCATCTTTTTTTTCTTTTATTTTTTTCCAGATAAACACCCCTCAGGGGAAGGTTCCTTGGGGGTTGGTGAGGGCTCTTGTTTAGGGAATTGGGGTCTGTGCTCCTTCCCCCAAATTTAAACTGAATGCCTTTCCCCATCCCCCCCCCCCCAGGCGTGTATAATTTTACGGGGTTTGCGCTTCCCCCCCCTTATTATAAAATAATCCAAGTAAAACCCGTGTTTTTCACTTTTCTAATGCCTACTTGTGGTATTGATGCTATATGCATGTGGGGTTTTTTTTTACTGGATGGGGTAAAAATACCACGTCTGGGATACTATAAATTTTATCGGGAAAATGGGAAAAGCCAACAGCCGACCCGTTCTCCTCTCTCCACTACGCTGACCCCAAATGCCTAGGTGAGGGGTTTGAAATCCTGCTTGGTCAGCAACAGTAGAATACAGTCAATGATTTACACAGACGGTTGGGGGGTGATCATCTACTGGGACACTGGTTACTGGTAAAGGTTGCTAGGAACTGGTCCACTACTGAGAGCTCGGCGACCTAAGTATGTCGCCTGACATACAACAATACAAACAGAGACAGCAGGGGTTTCGGCTTTTTGATTCTATACAAGTCAAAGTACACACAATTGAACATTTTAACATACATAATTAAAAATTGGAATGGAAAACTTACAAATTGAAACGTAATAAAATGTAATGCAATACAAGGATAAAAAAGCACAACCATCGAATGAAACCAACATTGAATTTCCAATAGAATGATAAAAAAAAATTTTACGATCGTCTGTATTAAGTGTCTACGGATTCTGAGGAAGGAAAAAATACAAAGAAAAAAAAGTTTTAAAAGAAAAAGGGAAAATTTGGGGCCAAATTAAAACTGTTAATTCTCAGAATTTGGGAAGAACGTGAACCAAAAAAAAAATTCTTGAAACTGATAAGTTATACTGAATTATTCATTTAACGGTTATTTACATTTAACCCCAACTCTGCTAGGGTGGATTGACATTGCAAAAGGGTGTCACTCTGGGAGGACAAACTCTGTTTTCCTGGCTAACCATGCTGTATTTGAGGGAAAACTGAAAAGGTATTAAAAATGATACTTGGGGTTTCTCAAATTTCCAGATGAAGTCAAGCTTTGTTGACTCTGTTAACAAACGTCGTAAAGCCATTGCCTCCAGGTAGGGGTATAACGAATTATTGTCCCCCTCGTATTCCATTGAACCCGGTACTAGAAATACTATATACCTGTGACAAAACCCATTCAAAGTGTGTCGCAGAAGAATTGATCAACAATCTCGATGATGGATTATTGACCTACAATTCACCTGGAGGGCCCTTGATACATTTTCCTAAGAAGGATGGTACTTTGGGGGCCCATGATTTACTTTAGGAAATTAAATGCGAAAACTATCCCCGACGCTTTTCCCCCTTTCTGTACTGGGGGATCTTTTACAAATTTGGAGAAACAAAATCTTTTCAACCCCGGATTTGTTTCAAGGGTTTTGGCAAGTTCCTCTTCACGGGCAGCCCAAAAGCTAAATGCATTTTCCCCCTCTACAGTCAATACACTCCTCCATATCGTTTGGGTTACGATCCCCCCCTACACGTTCTCAAGGGCCCGACTAATATCTTTAGAGGGCTCATAGGAATGCACTTTTGGTGTATTAATACGTAATCGTCATTCTAAAGACGTGGGAAAACACTTAAAAAATATATACTTGGTAACTTGGAAAAAGCCAAAATTTAAAAAATCAAAAAATCTCTAAAATCAATTTTTCAGATCGAAATTAAATTTTCTTTGGGCACGTATCACCCAGGGGTTGCGACGACCAAAGTAAAGTAACTGAGTACTAAAAATTTTCCCCCCACCCAAAAATGCTGATGCCCCTAAAATCCTTTTTGGGCTTAGCAGTTTTTTTTTTATCTTTCTTGCCAATTTTTTTCTTCCCAAACTGCTCCTCTAACTGGTTTCTAGGAACTGGTAAACTGAGATTATTTAAATTTTTCTAAACCCAGTTAAGTTAGTTTAGGTTAGATAAAGCTAGGGTAGGTTAGGCTTGAACAAGTTAAATGAAGGTACGTTTATGCTGGGTTAGGGTGATTCGTTAGGCTAGGGGAGGTTAAGTCTGGCCAGATGTGTTAGGGAAAGGGTTTTATTTATTTTTTATAGGTCAATTTTTCTTTAAAAAAAGGCCAGGCAAGGTTTGGGGAATTTTCGAGCTTAAATAGTTGGGGAGCAAGGGGCCAGAGTTTTTTTTTTTTTTGCCAAAATAATTTTTACATGTACACCAAATAACTGGATTTCATCCGTAATCGACAAATTTTTTAAGATAGCTGACTAACTTATTTTTCTAATAACCACTCCGAAATGTTTTAAATAATTAAAAAAATTTTCGGTAATGACATTGTGATAAATGGTTTATCAAAATGATTTTTGCAAGAAAAACTGTATACCCCCAAATCCAGGGTTTCAATTTTTATCTAACCCCCGCTTGTTACCCCCCATTTACCCCCTACTTTTCCTCCAGAAAAAATTATCGCCATATAAAAGGGAAAAAACAAGGGCGAAAAAATTTAAAATTAAACATTTTAAGGACACAAATATTTTACCCCTTCCCTTAATTTTTCAAAATAAATTTTTTCCCCCGGTTGGAATATTTTAGGGGTTTTTTTGATCCACTCTTGGGCTACCTTTTATGGTGTTCACCAAGCCTTTCCTTGTTGGATATTGTTGTTAAAAAAAAAATTTTTTGTGTTTAAATTTTAAAGGGGTTTGGTTTTCGTTCCTAGGTGAGGAGGTTTTTTACCCTTTTGTTCCTTAAAATATTTTAAAATTTAGATTTTTTCAGATGAAAATGGTGGAAAAATTAAAAATAGAGAAAATTTTGAAAATAGAGATAAGGTTGAAATGTTCTAATTATTAACAATATTTTTGAAAGGTTTTGTGAAATAATTATTTTTTAAAATTATGATGAGGGTTTAAAAGGGTTATTATGAATTATTACCATAAAAGTAAGGTGGCAGAAAGTAACTCCTCATCCCACTTCTTCACCTCCTCACAAAAAAGCTAGACCTAATTAAATTAATAATTACAATATTAAAAAAGCACTCTGGGAAATTAAAAATGGTTGGACTGTATAGATTTGGGTTTTTTGGTACTAGCATGATTATTGTATATAATTATAGTGGATTATTAGAAAAAAAAATTCGTATTTCCACTTACCATTTTTTTACTGGATCATAATTTTCATGGGCGAAAACCACTGATTCTAAGGCTGACCGATGCAAGTTTTACGTAGTGACGAATCATTTTCTAACATGTTCAAATAATTTTACCAAAAGGGATGCTTCCTGACATCATCTAAATTACGATATATTAAAGTTTCTGTTTTAAACCAATCTGTTTTTATACATAAGTTTTTTAAATTTTTTAAACCCCAAAATCTATTTTTTAAAAAAGACAAATTGGCGTGAGGAAAAAAAGCATAATGGAAAATAACTGACATTAAGTAACCTATTCAGAATATTTTGTTTTGGAAATGTCAAGGGGCACGCTGACAATCTCATATTTGTACTTATAGAATATAAAATTATTTTTGTTGGGAACAAAAGGGGCAAGTGTCACACATTCCTCCGCAATTTTTAAAATAAATATTAAAAAAAAAACAATATTTTTGAGGATCTGAAACCCAAAATTAGACAAACTAAAAAATATTAACGTTTGTTTTCGACCACAGGCAAAAATTTCGCACATATACGATTTTTATAGAAAAACAGCAACCCACGTTTTGAGGGCACTGACCCACGAAGGCACGACAGCATGAAGAAAACGCCGGGGTTCAGAGTCCAGAGACGATGGGGGGTTTTTAAGGTAGGTAAGGTTGTCAGGGCGCAGGAAAAGTCACTTTCCTGACGCAGGTCTTAGTCAATGATACCCCCCTTTGGAGCTTTGGGATCGACCGAGGCCTTCCGCTGGGTTACCGCTCCACCCCCTTTTAAAATTTATATCATTTATAACGTGTTTTTTACTTTCGGCTTTTTAAAACTTTTTTTTCCTAATTTATGTACTTGATCCCCCCTACTTTTTGTGAATATAAAAATGGAAAAATACCTATTGTTGATAACAAGACACATGTGCAACAGTTAGGGTTTCTTTATTTCCCA
The DNA here is from genome assembly GCF_026875155.1 of Cherax quadricarinatus. Lineage (NCBI taxonomy): Eukaryota > Metazoa > Arthropoda > Malacostraca > Decapoda > Parastacidae > Cherax > Cherax quadricarinatus. The sequence continues at coordinate 10,926 of NW_026509157.1, forward strand.
AACTTTTTGCCTACACAGGGCTTTTTCAGTGATTACAGAGAGTTTGCAGAAGCAGTAGAGATAGAAGATGTGTAATCATCCTTACCCCGACTGAAAAAGCCACGGTACAAACGTTTCGGATAAAGAACCCTAATGTGCACATTATCATACAAAAATTTTTATTTGTCTTTTGAAAAACTTCACCCTCCGTTTTCCCCCCCCGCGATCTCTGGCGTCGCAAAAACCCGGGCGCAGCGGGAAAACTCAAATCTGTACGATTTCATTGGGAAACGAGAATGTTTTATTCACTAAGACATCGCATTTTAATCTTAACCTTGTTTTATTTATTTGTCTTTCCCGTCATAATACCATGTTTCTCTGGAGGTGAGTGGTGGGCCCCGCTATAGCAACATTATTTTCATTTGGTCGTTTCCTGCATCAATCCTTTTTTCCTCCCCTGGATCCTCAGCGGCCTCTCCAGAACGTTCATACCTGCTGACCTTTCTCTACAAAACCCCTCAAGGAAGGTTCCTTGATTGTGAGGGCTCTTGATCAGGGAATTGGATAGTGCTCCAGTTCCTTGAATTAAACCTGAATACCTTCCTTCCCCCCCCCCCCCCAAAGGGTGTTTGTGTTTCCCCCTTTAAATTATAAAAATAACAATAATTCTCTAAAAATATCAACCTATCGTAACTTGATAATTCCTAATCGGCATCCTGCCTCATATATATTGTCATCACTATTTTACAGAAACCAAATGAAATAGAGAATAAAGGGTTAATCATTCTGAAGAGAAGTTGCAGAGGTTGGTGGATGAATTTGGTAGGTGTGCAAAAGAAGAAAATTAAAAGTGAATCAGGAAAGAGTAAGGTTATGAGGATAACAAAAAGATTAGGTGATAAAAGATTGGATATCAGATTGGAGAGAGAGGACTTTTGGAGGAGGTGAATGTATTCAGAAAATTTGGGAGGGGAGGTGTCAGCGGGTGGGTCTATGAAAGATGAGGTGAATCATAGAATTGTGAGGGGAAAAGAGTGAGTGGTGCACTTAGGAGTCTCTGGAGACAAAGAACTTTGTCCTTGGAGGCAAAGAGGGGAATGTATGAGAGTATAGTTTTACCAACACTTTTAAGGGGTTTGAAGCATGGGTGATGAATGTTGCAGCGAGGAGAAGGCTGGAGGCAGTGGAGATTGTCAATGTCTGGGGGCAATGTGTGGTGTGAATAAAATGCAGAAAATTTCGTAGTTTGGAAGTTAGGAGGAGTGTGCGGATTACCAAAATTTGTTGTCCAGGGGGCTGAGGAAGGGTTGTTGAGGTGGTTCGGACAGTAGAGAGAATGGAGCGAAAAGAATGATTTCAAGAGTGTATCAGTCTGTAGTGGAAGGAAGGCGGGATAGGGTCGCCTAGGAAAGGTTTGGAGGGAGGGGGTAAAGGAGGTTTTGTGTGCGAGGGTTTGGGATTTCCAGCAGTCATGCGGGGAGCGTGTTTGATAGTGAATGGAGAAAAGGTTTTTAATACTTGATGTGCTGTTGGAGTGTCAGCCAAAGTAACATTTATGAAGGGGTTCAGGGAAACCGGCAGGCCGGACTTGAGTCCTGGAGATGGGAAAATACAGTCCCTGCACTCTGAAGGAGGGTTTTAATGTTGCATTTTAAAAAAACTGTAGTGTAAAGCACCCTTCGGGCAAGACAGTGATGGAGTGAATGATGGTGAAAGTTTTTCTTTTTCGGGCCACCCTCCCTTGGTGGGAATCGGCCAGTGTGATAATAAATAAAAAAATCAAATTAAATTTTTTTAAAGGGGTTTGAACTGTAAGCCAGCTGAATGCCTCGATCAGATGACCAAAAGCTCCAGCTGTGGGTCATCTTTAGGGTTTAAAGGGACCAGCGTCAGGAAACACTTCTCTTGTTTCCTGACAAATCTTACCTATCCTAACTCTGCTGAAATAACTGACTTTCTAATTAGCTTGACTCCACATTGCATATGGTTGTAACCATTGTAAGTTTTTTTTTTTTTAGGGAAAGGGGGGGGGATTGTTTACAAATGAGACTTCTATTAGCATAGAATCCATAACTGAATACTAAGGTCAACCTCCCGGGTCCCTCTCTAGCATCTAACCTGTTTCTGACTTTCTAACAGCGTGCCAGCCATCATTATCCTTTACCCTACTGAGCTCTTAATTAAAGCTTTTGCAGTAAGGTTTAGATGGGATTGAAATGAGTAGAAAAAGCACTAACTAAAAAACTGAAACTTTATTGCAACAAAAAATAGATGTATAATTTATTATTAGTTATAATCAAAAGTAATAGTTGTTAAGGTCTTAAGCATCACCAAATGCATAACTTCCATAATTTAATATTTATGAGTAATCATTATTTCTGTACATTTTATTTAACGATTTCAGCACTTAGAATACTGTATAATAATGTTGATAATCTGTTCCATTTGGTATGTTAATAATGGCTTTTGGTGTGCTAGAATAAGTAATATACTATGTGTAGTGTTTCTCAGCAAGACTTCGCTTAGAACGTGACAGACGAAACAATTTTTCTAAATAAAAATAACTTCCCGGCCAACACAGAGGCAAAAAAACACAACTTGCTGAAAAGAGCAAAGCGATCAGCTAACTGAATAGCAAAATACACTGCAGTTTGTGAGCAGCACAGCGGCAGGCAAGGAAGGAGACAAAACTACTCTATCTGGGGACAATCGGCCCTCCCGACATACAAGGCAAAAAAAAAAAAAAAACTCGAATTGCTTAATCTGAGCTCAACAGCCAAACCCGACTGCGATAGTGCATAGATTCCAGACAGAACCCAAAGTCCAGAATTAAACTCAGGACCTGAGCCAAAAAGCGAGTGTCTCACGAATGACTCACTAATTCTGAATAATACTCTGCAAACAGAGTTGCACAGAGTTTACGACTTGTATCTTTCAACTCCTCAACGGACACATACTCTACCAGAAAACTGAGTCTACAGATAAGGCAGAGGAGACCACATTCTCCTAGACAGAGTAGAGGAAAGGTGTTTCATCGATGATATCCAGCCAGGGAGAGAGAGAGAGAGAGCAAGGTAAATGACTGCAGTACAAAGGGCGCGTTTTTTCTCCCAGCTTACCACAAGCCCCAAGAGAGGGGAGTATGGTAATGACTGCAGGTACAAGGTCGCGGTTCTCCCAGCTTACCACAAGCCCCAAGAGAGAGAGGAGAGAGCATGGTAATGACTGCAGGTACAAGGTCGGGGTGTTCTCCCCCTTACCACAAGCCCCCAAGAGGAGAGAGTAAAGGTAATGACTGCAGGGACAAGGGCGCGTGTTCTCCCAGCTTACCACAAGCCCCCAAAAGAGAGAGAGAGAGCATGGTAATGACTGCAGGTACAAGGTCGCGTGTTTCTCCCCGCTTACCCAAGCCCCAAGAGAGAGAGAGTATGGTAATGACTGCAGGTACAAGGTCGCGTGTTCTCCCAGCTTACCACAAGCCCCAAGAGAGAGAGAGAGAGCATGTAATGCTGCAGGACAAGGGC
>NW_026509158.1:0-11279 GCF_026875155.1 Cherax quadricarinatus
AACCCCCCGTCCCCTCCTCCTCTCGTTACACCACACCTTCCCCTGCCCCCTCGTTACACCACACCTTCCCCTCCCTCCCTCGTTACACCCCCCCTGTCCCCTCCTCCTCTCGTTACACCACCCCTTCCCCTGCCCCCTTCCTTTACACCACACCTGCCCCCTGCCTCCTCTCGTTACACCACACCTGTCCCCTGCCTCCTCTCGTTACAACCACACCTGTCCCCTGCCTCCTCTCGTTACCCCCACACCTGTCCCCTCCTCCTCTCGTTACACCACACCTGTCCCCTGCCTCCTCTCGTTACACCACACCTGTCCCCTCCTCCTCTCGTTACACCACACCTGTCCCCTGCCTCCTCTCGTTACACCACACCTGTCCCCTGCCTCCTCTCGTTACACCACACCGGGAATTGTGATGAGGTAGACAATAAACAAAGCCACTACCATCCATGGGATAATTATGAGGTACACAACAAACTAGCCACTATCATAAAAAGGGATGGTTATGATTGCACAAAAAAACTATTGCCCCCCTTTGCTCCCCTTTCTTTCTCTTGTGGAAATAAACTACTCCATCTACTTTCTACTACTACTTTACACTATTTCAAACTACTTCCACGACCAGCATTTCCACTATTTCTTTTTCCTCCTCTGTTTCTCCCGTCGACCAGCCTTCCTTGGTTATATATACTGGCTCATTCACTCCGCCCTGAAAGGGTGACTTATCTAATACAACATTTAAAATTATCTCGCCACTCCACCACCCTTACTGTTGACACTATCAGTGTGGAGATTAATTTATAGCCGGGTATGGGGCATTTTTTCAGGTTGAACCAGGTTTTCTGTTATAGCAATAATATAGTACAGGGGGCCCCCGTTAACGAACTTTTTTCATTCCAGAAGTATGTTCAGGTGCCAGTACTGACCGAATTTTTTCCCATAAGGAATATGGAATAGATTAGTCCATTTCAGACCCTCAAACATACACGAAACAAACGCACTTACATAAATACACTTACAAAATTTGGGTCGCATTTGGAGGGATCGTTAGGCGGGGTCCACTGTATATGCTTCCTCCACTGGTAATTAATCTCAGCTCATCTGCCTTATTTCCAGTGCTTCTTCTCGCCCTCTGTTGGCCAATTTTTTTGCTTTTTATTTCCAAAAAGGAGGAGTGTTATTGCTGCAGTTTTATAACTGTAGTGAAGCACGCCTCTGGCAGACAGTGAGGGAGTGAATGACGATGAAATCTTTTTTTTCAGGCCACCCTGCCTTGGTGGGAGACGGTCGATGTGTTAATTATAATAATAATGATAAAGGTCATGTCTTTTAAAACTTTTCCCAGGAATCTTGTCAATTTTTGCTGGCTTTTATCCTCTAGGCTGAAACTGTTTCTTTCTCACACCACACACACCTGTACCTGTATTTTACCATTTTAAAGTTGTAGACTTAAACAGAAAAATTATGAAATTTTGGGTTGGTGTAATCTAAAACTATGATAACATAAACGTAGATTTGTTTATAGAGTAACTTGCAATGTAACAGTGACTGTGTTGTAGTGGCCAGGCTTAGGCTTGGTTACAAGAACTGACTGATGTTGTATTGGCCAGGCTTAGGTTTGTTACAAGTACTGACTGATGTTGTAGTGGCCAACTTGGGCTTGGTTACAAGTACTGACTGATGTTGTAGGGGCCAGACTAGGCTAGGTTACAAGAACTGACTGAGTTGTATGGCCAGGCTTAGCTTGCTTACAAGTACTGACTGATGTTGTAGTGGCCAGGCTTAGGTTTGGTTAAAAAGTACTGACCGATTTTATAGTGGCCAGACTTAGGCTTGGTTACAAGTACTTACTGATTTTGTAGTGGCCAGATTGGGCTGGGTTACAAGAACTGGACTGATGTTGTAGTGGCCAGGCTTAGCTTGCTTACAAGTACTGACTGATGTTGTAGGGGCCATCTCAGGCTTGGTTACAAGTACTGACTGATGTTGTAGTGGCCAGACTTAGGCTTGGTTACAATATACGACCGATTTTATAGGGGCCAGACTTAGGCTTGGTTACAAGTACGACTAATGTTGTAGTGGCCAGACTTAGGCTTGGTTACAAGAAATCCTGGCATTTTTGGGAGACACACGATGATCAAACCAAATGCAAATTATGGGGCCAGCCCTGTGGTCACTATCTTGAACACTATGTGCTTAATTGTCCATTTATTAGGATATAGAGACAGACAGTTTTATAACCTATGTAACATGTCAAATATCTTACTGATGAAAATAAATACCAGATACATTAAGAAAATTTTCCTAAATTTACTTGTAACAGATAAGTAAAACTCTTGTTAACTTGTAGTTTTTGAGATGATTTGATATGAAGGATAATAGGGCGATATTTGTTGATTAAAATGTGAATAAATTTGGGAAATTGAATGACAGTGTAGAAGGGGAAACAGGGGAAGGCGTGGAAAGCGGTATGAGGGTATAAGAAAAGGGAGCCTTGATGTGATAAGATCGGGTGGAGTGAATGATTCTGGATTTGGCTGCTGGAGTGTGAAAAAGATCAAATCTATGAAAGGATCCCAGGAGGATTTGGTTAACAGAACTCGAGTTATGCAGAAGCGCGCTTTGTCAGCCCACATGGCGATGTTACATTCTAGTCTAGTGGATCCTGATGTCTGCGAACTCCGGAGACACCGTCTTTGGGCTCTCCTTGACGTGAGGGGAAACGCTCCATGTGTCTTCAGTTCTGCAGACTCTTGGTTGATATGAGTAGGAAAATCAAATCAGTTTTAGAAAGTAATAGCAACAATAGGTAAAAAAAACACATGTCACTCGGTGGGGTTTATTAATTATTAAAACAACGTATCCCCAAACCCGGGAGTTTTGGGTAAAGCATATATTTACACAAAGTTACACAATGATAAAATAAGGGGAAAAAGCTTTACAATAATAGTAGTAGTAGTAATAAAAAGTAGTAGTAGTAGTAAAAATAACATATAGTAGTATAGTAGTAGTAGTATAGTAGTAGTATATAGTAGTATTAGTAGTAAAGTTAAGATGTTAACTCGAAGATAATAAAATTGCCTTTATTCCCTCAACAGTACTGAAGACAGACTAAAGCTGACCCCCTTGCACTTGTACCTGCAGACGAACTTTCTTCTTTTTCATATGCTCAGAGGTGTTTTTAATGGTGGCACTTAAAAGTTGCTTAGGGTTTTTAAATTTGGCTGTCATAAATGTGTTTGTTCAAACTTGCTTCGAGGATGTGTGGATATTCTTCATTAACCTTGCAAGGATGGCGTGGGAAACCCCCGCCTAGACATTTCTGAGGGCAAGGTATGAGTGTTGACGAAGTCATATGAGGGCTCTGACGTTGCTTGCCTAAAAGGGAATTACCCTAGAAATATTTGGGCAATTTATGTCTTTCTTCATATCACTCTTGGAACAAAGACGCTGTGGAACAATGCCACTTCTGGAACAATACCACTCCTGGAACAATACCACTCCTGGGCAATACCACCCTGGAAAAAATGGAGTCTCAAAGTGCCTGGAGAGAGTGGAAGGTCCTTCTGCTCTGAGTACTAAGAAGTCGGGCTGAAATGAGAGGCTATTCAGACCCCCCATGTTTTGTGAAGCTAAACGGGGTCGAGATCTCGCCTGTTCACCCACTTTTTTCTTTACTGTTTGTCTTCCACTTAAAACAGTTTTTGGGGAAAATTTGGTGGAGGATGTTGGTTGTAGTAAGAATCAAAAGGGAAGGCCTGGTGTCTGAAAAGGAGATTAAGCGCTGGTACGGAAAAAAAAGAGGGTAAAGGGAAACTACCTGGAAGTCGTTCCGAGAGTCAAAGCCCAGCGGCCCAGTCCCTGACCAGGCCCTCCCAAATGAATCAATCATGAAACCCTCAGGTGACTGTGCCATAAAGAAAAATTACCCATATAAGCATTTTCGACACTGCTGTCTGCCATCCCAAGGGGCTTGTCTACTTGGGGGTGTGCTAGAACAATTAGTGCCAGTCCCGGTTCCAATTTTTAGCCTATATAAATCCATTCATGTTTTATCTAAATTCTCCCGAATGTATATAACAGCTTGATGAACTTGTACAATATTTGGAAAAATCTCACATTGGCAACCATCAACAGAGTCTAAACTGGCAGTAAGAGTCTGAAGAATCTGGAGGTGAGGCTATAAATACAAAACTGAAGCAAAGGGGCTGTCCGCTTACCTATTTGAAGAGTTTCCCCTGGATCCCCCACCTTCCATAGTCTCGTCCACTAACTGCTCAAACAACTAAAGAGAAAAGAATAACGTTGTATAAGGGAGTGGGAAACTAGGTGTTGAAAGTGGTGTGACTGAGCCCAATTTTCTGCAGGACCTTGGGGGAACTGGGCAAATGAAACACAGAAGGAAGGAAGAGGTGAAAGGATGCCTCAACTTCAAGACTTATCATAACTAAATGAAACAGGCTATAATTTACTACCAAAAATTATCTTATTCTCTTTCCTTAGCTAGAATATACTGAGAACTATATCTGTTTTTTCAGAATTATTTCTAATGATTTCATTTTATTGTTGAAGGTACAACGACTTTTAATAGTAATTTTTTAAAATGTTTGGATAATTCTTTTATTGACCTGGTCATTTGGGCAAGGTCGGGGGGGCACTGACCCCCGAACAACCCCTTTAGGTTACTCCAGTATACTCCAGGGATACTCCAGGTATACTCCAGGTATACTCCAGGTATACTCCAGAATACTCCCGGAACTCCCGTATACTTCAGTATACTCCAGGTATACTCCGGTATACTCCAGGTATACTCCAGGAATACTCCAGGTATACTCCAGGTATACTCCAGGGATACTCCAGGTATACTCCAGGCATACTCCGTATACTTTCCCGGCATACTCCAGGAAAACTCCAGGTAAAACTCCAGGGATACTCCAGGTATACTCCAGGTATACCCAGGAATACTCCAGGCATACCCCCAGGTATACTCCAGGATACTCCAGAATACTCCAGGCATACTCCAGATATACTCCAGGCATACTCCAGGTATTTCTCCAGGTATTTCTCCAGATATACTCCAGGTATACTCCAGGTATACTCCAGGTAACTCCAGGCATACTCCAGGTACTCCAGGGATAATTAAAGTCAATATTTCATTGATTTCCCATTTCGCTGTACGACAACACAAATTTAATTGTTTTAGGTTAGATAAACAAAATTTGAGGTTATAAATTGAGGATAATGGAAATAAGGAACCCCAATGGAAATAAGTCACTCTGTCTGACTTTTTTGGGGTTATCCCAGTTCTCTATACATATGCTGCTATGTATGATAATTCTTGTAACTGTATTTGGATACCTGAATCAACTTACTTACTTACTTACTTACATTACTTTGAAGATTGTTATGCAGTTGTGGTCTAGAGTTTTATGTTAAAATATAGAGGAGGGAGGGTGTTAAGTTGATTCCTGTTTGGCTACTAGGTCGGGTGCAGTGCTCTCCTTAATGAGGTGTTTGACCTCCAATTCGCCTACCGGCTTAAGCCGTGGGCGAATTGGACCTGCCTCGAATGGGCCAGTGTGCCTGTTGCAGTGTTCCTTATTTCTTTGTTTTTATGTTTACACCATCGTATGTCCTGGGATCACGGTACAACACCTAGCTCTTCTGGGTGCATGATTTTGTGTTAAGTGCGTTTATGGGAAAGGAAAGGTGTTCGTAGAGAGAACTTACGTCATCAATTCTGAATAAAAAGGCACAATAGTGAGACTGGAACTTCACATAAATAACCCGCACGAAAGAGAATGAAACTTATGCCGACGTTTCGGTCAAACTTGGATCAATTAATGGTCCTCGTGAAAGTTAAGACACATGTGCAACATCTGGATATCTTTATTGTAGACGTTTCGCCATCCAGTGGCTTTATCAATACAAATTCTAGGACATAATAGGAAGACAGTAGAACTATATACAAAAGATGAGGTAATCAGTCCCTCAGCCTTGGAGTTAGTGTTCACAGCATCGTGGTGGAGGAGAGTCTGGAGCAAAGGCAAGAAGACTGGCGTTTTTTATAGTCGTCAGTGGAAGGGACGGGGAGTAGACGAGGGCAGTCACTGGTAGGCGGGATTCCCCAGTGGAAGTAGTCCTCCCCCCAAAAAGATGGGTTAGTTGCAGCAGCCGTGAAGAAGGTCTCGTAGATGTCCCCTGAACCAAGATTCCATGATGTTGCAGTTTTCTGACAAGTTGTGCAAGAAAGGTATAAAATACCGACAATATGAAAGTTAAGACACATGTGCAAGGCCGAGGGCTGATTACCTCATCTTTTGTATATAGTTCTACTGTCTTCCTATTATTCTAGAATCTGTATTGAAAAAAGTCCCCTGGATGGCGAAACGTCTACAATAAAGATACCCAATTTGCACTGGTCTTAACTTTCATATTTCGGGATTTTTACTTTTTTGCACAATTTTCCCCGTTCATTGGGGCCAAGACGGGCCAAAAAAGGGGCGTTTATAAACTAATTCCTTTTCACGCCTTTTTATATTTTAGGTTTATTTTTTTGGGACTGTCTTTGAGAGTAAAGTTTAACAGGCACAAAAAAATATTTACACAATAAAATTTTAAAATCATTAGAATTTTTATCAAAATTAGTTTAAAAGGGAAGTGACATTCCATCTCAAATGTGCTGTGGGATCTTTAAAATGTGCCGTGTAACTTTACTGTGTCTGTATATCTTTACCGTGTCTGTAACTTTTCTGTTTCTGGTTAAACTTTTCTGTGTCCCGTGTATCTTTTCTGTGCGTTTATCTTTTCCGTGCCTTTTTATCTTTTCTGTGTCCGTGAAACTTTACTGGTCTTGATCTTTTCTGTGTCTGAATATCTTTAACCCGTTCGTGTATCTTTTCTTTTCTGTGTACCTTTTCTGTGCGTGAAAAATTTTCGTGTCGGTTTTTTTACTGTTCCTGTGTATCTTACTGTGCTGTTATCTTTTACGGTGTCCTGGGGTTTTGTTAATTTCTGTGTACTTTACTTTCTTTGGGAAACCCTTTTTTGTGTCTTGTGTATTTAAATGTCGGTATCTTTTCTTTTCTGTGTAGCTTTTTCTGTGTCTGTTACTTTACTGTGTCCCTTTTTTCTTTACGTGTCTGTGTAAACTTTACTGTGTCTGGGGTTTTTCATTACTGTTCTTTGGGATCTTTAAAAAGGGGTCTGGTATCTTTACTGGGTTTTGTGTAACTTTCTTGTCTGTGTTTTCTTTACGTGCTTGGTTTTCTTTACGTGTCTGTGTTTCTCTACTGTGGGCGTTTTGTCCCTTTCTGTGTCTTTTGAAAACTTTACTGTTTCCCGTGTATCTCTACGTGTCGTGTGGGCTTTTTCTGTGTCCTTTTGAAAACTCTACGTGTCTGTTAAACCTTTTCTGTTCTGTGTATCTTTAAATGTGTCCCGGTTTCAAAACTGGTCCGTGTGTCCCCTTTTCTGTTTTCTGTGTATCTTTAAAAGTGTCGTGTATCTTTTCTGTGCTGTGTTAAACTTTTTTCTGTTTTCTGTTTAAACCCTTTACTGGTTTTTTTGAAACTCTACCTTTTGTCTGTGAACTTTTCTGTGCTGTGTATCTTTAAATTTTGTCCGTCATCTTTATTTGTGTCGTGTATCTTAACGTGTCCCGTGAAACTTTTAAATTTGTCCCGTGTATCTTTACTGGTCTGTGTATCTTTTTTTTGTCGTTGGGATCTTTTTCTGTGTCTTTATCTCTACTTGGCTGTGTATCTTTACGTGTCCCCGTGATCTTTACTGTGTCTTTTTGAACTTTTTTGTGTCTGTTTACTTTACTGTGTCTGTTTTATCATCACTGTGTTTGTGTATCATCACGGGTCTGTGTTTCTTTTCTTTTTCGTTTATCTTTACTGTGTCCTTGTAACTTTTACTCGTCCCGGGGTAACCCTTTCTGTGTCTGTGTATCTTAATGGGGTCTGTGTAACTTACTGGGTTCCCGTGTAACCCTCCTTTTCGGGGTATCTTTAAAAAGTGTCTGGGGTTTTTCATCACTGTTTGGGTTTTTTATAACGGTCCCTTTTAAACTTTACGTCCTTTTGTGTATCCCTTTTTTTTTGTGTTTGTAACTTTAAATGTTTCTGTGTATCTTTATGTTCTTTTGGGATCTTTTTTTGGTCCCGTGTAATCATTACTGTGCGTGTACATCACTGTTTTTTGTGTATCATCCCTGTGTCTGTTACTTTACTGTGTCTGTGTATTTTTTAAATTTTCTGTGTACCCCATTGGGGTTTTTTTAAACTTCACTGGGTCTGTTAACTTTAAAGGGTCTTGTAACTTTAATGGTTTTGTTATCTTTACTGTGTCCCTTTTAAACTTTACGTTTTTTGTGTATATCACTGTGTCTGGTATCTTTACGTGTCTTTTGTAACCTTTTACTGGGGGTTTTTTGTAACATCACTGTTCTGTGTAACAACACTGTGTCTGTGTACTTTAATGTGTCTGTGTATCAAACACTGGGCTTTATCAATTTAAAGTTCTGTGTAAACAACCCCTGTGCGGGGGTATCTTCACTGTGTCTGTGATCATCACTGGGGTCTGGAAAATTTACGTGTCCGTGTATCTTTAAAATGTTTTTTGTATCAACACTGGCTGTGATCATCACTGTTCGGTTTCTTTAATTTGTCTGGTATCATCACTGTTTCTGTGCCTCTTTACTTGTCCTGTTTTTACTGTGTCGTGGTTTTTTCCACTGTGTCTTTTGTATCTCAATGTTGGGCCTGAGAATCCCTTTTCTGTGTCCGTGTATTAAACACCCGAGTCCTTGTATCATCAAGTTCTTTGTAAAACTTTTCTCTGGTTTCCCCCCCCCCCCCCCTTTTTAAACATCACTGGGGTTTTTGCGCATTACACCCAACTTTGGGTAAACTTTCTTGTTCCCGTTAAACTTTACTTGGCTGAGAACTTTACTGGTCTGTGTATCTTTTACTGTTCTGTGAAACTTTACTGTTCCGAGAATCTTTACTGTGGCGTGTATCTTTACGTGTCCCGTTATTTTAAAATGTGTCCCGAAATCTTTTAAATTTTGTCTGTTTTAACTTTTAAAAGTGTCCCGGTTTCTTACTCTGTCCCTTTTTATCACACTGTTTCTGGCGGGATCAATCACTATCTTTGTGTATCATCACTTGTCTTTTTATCTTTACTGGGGTCTGAAATCTTTACTGTGTCTGTGTATCTTTACGTTTGTGTATCTTCAAATGTGGGCTGGTATCCTTTACTGGTCGTGTACCTTTAAATGTGGGCTTTTGATCTTTTTCTGTGGGGCCCCGTGTATCATCCCCTGGTTCCCTTTTTAATTTTTTACGTGCCCGTGTATCATCACGTGTCTTTGGGGATCTTACTGGTCCGGGGTATCACACCCGTGCTTGTAACTTTTACGTGTCCCGTGATCAAAAAAAGTTTTCTTTGTATCATCACTGTGTCCCTTTTGTATCATCACTGTGGGCTGTGTAAACATTTCTGTGTCTTTTGAATTTTCACAGAGCTGTGTATCATCACAGTGTCTTTGTAACTTTACTCTGGCTTTGTACCCTCCTGTTTCTTGGGAAACTTTACGTTCTGTGGGACTTTACGTGGGGCCCCGTGTAACATCACTGTTTCCGTGATCTTTACTGTGTCCGTGTAAACATCATTTTTGCGTTATCATTTACGGTCGTTTCCCCTTTTCTTTGGGCCCGGGGTTAATCATCCGTGTCGGTTTTATCAAACACTGTGTCTTTTGAACTTTTTCTGTGCGTGTAAACTCACGTGTCTGTTTTATCATCACTGGTCGTTCATCTTTACGTGGGCTTTTAAACTTTACTGTTCTGGAATGTTTCAGTGTGTGTGTATCACATGTGCTTGTATCTCCTGGTCGTGATCATTACTGTTCTGTGTAGCTTACTTGTCTGTGCATCATCCGTGTCGAGTACATCAAGCGTCTGGTATCTTTACTGTGTTCTGCCATCACTGTGTCTGTGAAACATCATTGGTCGTGTACTTTTCTGTGTCGGGACACACTGTGTCTGTGTATCTTTTTCTTGCTGTGTAACCCATGTTCTGTAATCTCACTGTGTCTGTGTACTTCACTGTTCTTAAATCATCATGGTTTTGTACCATCGTGGTCCGTGTATCATCAGTGTCCGTGTATCTCCCTTTTGTGTCTGTTATCTTCACGTGTCTGTACAACAAAATGGGCGTACTCTTCCGTGTCTGTCATCTCACTGGTCTGTACATCTTCACTGTGTCTGACACATCACTGTGCGCACCAATCACTGTTTCTGTACACATCACTGTTCTGACATCATCACGTGGCTTTTCATCATCACTGTGTCTGTACATTACCCCCTGTTCTGTACCATCACTGTGTCTGTAAACACACGTGTCGTACTCACACTGTTTGTACATCATCACTGGTCTGTACAAAAATCACGGTCTGACATTCACGTTCCTACACATCACGTACGTACATCACACTGTTCTGTCATCACACTGTACGGCATCACACTGTATCTGTACACACACGTTCTGACATCTTTACGAGGTAGTAAAAAGGGCAACGAGTGCTACTCCCTTTAAGGGGTTTCTATACAAAAGTAGGATTCTAAAAATAAAATGAGACAAAATTACTTCAAGTGTAGGTAATATGAAAATTTGGTAAAAAAAGGGGCCCTTTTAACCTGAAAGATAGAGAATGCCTTCTGATGCCCAAATTTTAAATTTTGGGGGGGGGGGGGGGGGGTGGGGGGGGGGTTTTTTTTAAAAAAAAAAAAAAAAAGGGGGGGGGGGGGGGGGGGGGTGGGAAAAAAAATTTTGGGTAAAATATTCCCCAAAATGAAGGGTCAGAAAGTTGGGGTGGCATTAAAAAAAAATTTTAAATGGGTTTTCTTAGAAAAAAGATTAAAATAAAACAGGGAACAAAAATTTGGTTGTTTTTTGATCGGTTTCAAATTTTTATTTGGTTGTAAGCCAAACCCAAAAAAGAAAAAAAGTTTAACGTTTTACCCCAAATTTTACTTCCAGTTTTTTTGGGTTTTGTTTAAAAAATTTTACCCCTTTGCAATTTTTATTGAACATGCCCCCCGTTCTTGGTTCTAGTGATTTCCCTTAAACCCTTTTTTCCCAGAATTTTTTTGGAACCGGATTTTGGGGGGAAACAAACCCTTTCTCCCAATGAAGGGGTCTTTTAACCTCCCTCCTGTGATTTTTTCTTCCTCCTTAAACATTGGAAAAACCCTGTTTTTCCCCATCATTTT
>NW_026509159.1:0-14823 GCF_026875155.1 Cherax quadricarinatus
TTTTTCCTCCGCTACACACACAAAACCACACACACACACACACACACCACACCCAAACACACACACACACACACAAACACACACAAACACACACAAAACCACACACACAAAACACACACACCACACAACACACACATAAACACACACACAAACACACACACACAAACACACACACACACAAACACACACACACACAAACACACACATACACCACACACACAATAGCCACCCTTTTTTTTCTAAACCACTCATGCTCTTTTTCAAGCCAGCCTCTCTCTCTCCTCTCTCTCTCTCTCCTCTCCTCTCTCCTAACTCTCTCTCTCTCTCTCTCTCTCTCTCTTGGATAACACTCATTTTACAATCATAATTTACTTCTCAAAAGTGCCGTCGGAAACCTCGATTTTAACATCTCCAAATCTCCCTCTAAAATTAACTGCGCTCTCAAAACCTCTCCCTCGCAACCTCTTTAAACTCTTTCAAAACCCTGCCTTTACCACTCTCGGAACCTTCTTTTAACCTCGTAAAGCTTTCTTTTATCTCTCCTGTAGCCTTTTATCATTTTAAATTATTTACTAATCAGAACTTTTTTTACAACTCGCAGAGCTTTTATTTTTTACTTCATTAAACCTATTTTAATCTCTCAAAACTTTTACCCCACTCAAACTCCTCCTTTACCCACTCAAAATCTCCTTTTATTCAATCAAAGATTTCCATTTACCCACTCATAACCTCTCTTTACCCACTCATAGTCTCGTTTTACCCACCCAAAACCTTTTTTTACCCACTCAAAATCTATTTTTGCCTATTGAAAGCCTCCTTTTACCCGTTCAAAAACCAACTTTGACCCACTCAAGACCCTGTCTTACAAACACAACACTTATACCCTCTCAAAAACTCAAAACCTTTCATTTAGGCACTACAAACCTTCTTTTACCCACTCAAAACCTTTTTAAAATCATTCCTCATGTTTACTCTTCTCATAACTTGTTTTTACCCTCTTAAAACCTTTTTCTTTATCCCTCTCAAAACGTACGATTTTAACCTCTTCTTATAAAAAAAATGTCACTTTATATCTCTCTAAATCATGACTTTTAAACTTCTGCACACCAGATCTTTTTTTTTTTTAACCATCTTTAAACTCTTGGTAAATTAAATTCCACCTCAATGGCTCAGCCTCCGTCCCTGGTGCCACCGACTGTCTCTTGGCACTGCAAAAAAAAAAAAAGAAGACACAGTTGTTTCCCCTCGTCTCCTTAAAAGTTACTTTCAATTAGGGGGCGAGTATCACCTTTTCTGCTACTCCATCCCATTCTCTTCTCGGCTGCCTTCTCTGCTTTCTCTTTTATTCTCGACACTCTCCGCTTCCTTTGGTTTCTCTTCAGTCAGAGCCTCCTTTCCGTTGTTTATTTTCTCCTTTCAATCATTTACTGCCTCCTTTTAGTCGTTTATTTCTTCCTCTTTCACAGCTACTGTTACGAATGATTCCACTGCCTGCATCTCTCTCTCTCTCTCTCTCTCTCTTCTCTCTCCTCTCTCTCCCTTTCCCCCCAACGTCTCATCGTGGCTCTTCCCCTTTTTGACAAGCTTTCTTTATCTCTCCCTATCTGTCAGCCCATCCTCCAGTTTCTCTCTCTCCTGTCAGCTTATTCCTTCCATCTCCTGTCTTCACTGCCTCTTTCAACCCTATTTATCTTTATTTCTCCTTCCCTCTTCTTCCTTTTTATTCTTTTCTTTCTGTTTCACCTTTCCTCCATCTCACTATCCTTTTCTCTTTTTTCCTTTCTTCCCCCCTCTTCCCCAATTTCCTTTTCTCCCTCGTACCCTCCTTTTTCCATTCTTTCTCTCTTTTCATCCTTCCCGCGGCTCTTTTTTTCTCGTCATACCCCTTTTCTTTCCCCTTAGTTGCATTTTATTCCTCCTTCCCCTTTACTCATTCCCTCTTTCTCTCACCCTTCCCTCCTGGTCTCCTCCCTCACCAACTGAGGTGATATGTCTCTCTTGTTGAAGTTTGTTTAATCTCTGTCGCTTGTTCCGGCTCTCCCCCTCACCTTATCTTGTTTGCTCCTCAACACCCACATCCTCTCCTCTCTCTCTCTCTCTCCCCTCTCTCTCTCTCTCTCTCTCTCTCCTTCTCTCTCCCCTCTCTTCTCTCCCCTCTCTCTCTCTCTCACGTGCGCCAACTCATTAAAATGGCTCCTGCTACACTGCTAACCTCTCACGCCAGTATATATAGGATTTCTTCGCTCTGGACAAGAATATTCGAGGCAAGTGTCTTTTTATCACGTCAGTAACCTAGTTCTCAATGAAACCAGGTTAAACAAGCAAAAGCTGGACGCTGTAAGTGACAGGGAAAATAAATCGAGGGTAGATTTTAGTGAGGTCAGGGATCAGGCAATCACAGACAGGGACGCGAACTGGTCTCGGAAAAGTGACAAATTTGAGTCCGGAACTATTGAGCGTCAGTTTTGTGCTCTTCACTAGTAAAAAGTGGAAAGCGAATCCAGTGTCTGTAGCTATATACCAGGGTGAGCTACACCCTTGCAAGACTTTCCCCCCAAGGGAAAAACCCTGGGGGGGGGGGTTTTTGCAGGGTGTGTCCAAATGACGCACTTGGGCAGTCAGATCCTTCCCTTTCATAAATGGATGTGACTTTGGCATGACTAGTTTAACCCCATAGGGGGATTTGAACCTGCCAAGCAGGGGCCATAGGTCTGCTACGTAGGTCTTATAAGGGATTTTGTTGTTAGGTCCCCACATGGGTCTCGCCCATGTGGTGAGTCGGCAGTGGCTTCCGAAGGAGTGTGGGTGTTTGTACAAGTGATGAAACCGTTTACGGCCCCTTGGCAGAAGCAGCAGCACTATGTAATGCATCAAACTACGGAGTTTTGCATTTGATAATTATGGAAGGAAGATGTTTCCCAGGTCTACATCAGAAAAATTTGAGGATTTGTGCGAAAATGATGACTGGCTCTTTCTACTATATAAATAGAAGTGTGGACGACTTCAATAGCGACAAATCTTCTTTAAGCAAGAGGGGCTTCAATTGGGGCGACGTGGTTTACACAAGATTGGGACGTATCTTACATGAAGGGATAAATGAGTCTAAATTAGAGGGTAAGAGTGAAGGGGAAGATGGGGAGTGGGGTAGGTGGGAGCAGATAACCTGTTAAATATATCAGGTAACCAGTGAAAGCAGAAATTTAAACTAATCACTCCAGCTGGTAGTCCAGCTGGAGTGAAATAATTTTTTTTTTTCTTCCCCCGGTGTTCGTAGTCAATTAAAAGGGACGAAAACACCATTTGCGTGAATCATAAATACTGAGATGTTTTAGTAAGAGTGAATCATCTCTGACGAATCCGAACAGACATCTGGCAGAAGAAATACATTTAGCTTTGTCTGGATAATCAAATCAAGAAAGTTATACTCAAAAAAACCAAAGGTGCGGTGCAACCATGTATATTAACAACGAAGTTCTTGCAAGAATTGTAGGTAAATGGTTCAGTGAACCGACAATTTGATGGATGAAATCTTGTGCAACATTGGTAATCATTATTGCGGAAACTTTTCTACAAAAAAGAACCCAAGTGTTGCACAAGTCACTCGTTCATCAACTTGTCTGTTCTCTGAACCTTTTAAACTATAATTCCTTCAATATATTGAGATCTTGATACAGGTAATTCTTCGCTTGCCTAACCTACAGGCATGACCTAACTTTCATCTGTGGATTTTTTCCGTGGTGACAGGCCTATGACTGCTTCGCCTCCCCTGTCGCAGTAAAAAGCCCCTTCTCCGCGCATGTACTGTACTCTATCAAATATTAATAGACTGACACATCGACTCCAGGCTGAGGAACTGATTACCTCAACATCACTGAAGCAAATAAACAAACTCTGGGATCCAAATGGAAATTATAATGATTGAAAATTATACAGCAGTAAACTTGGTTAACATTCGCCTAGAATCACGCCACTGGATTCAGTCACTAAAATGTAAACAAAACCATCATACTATATAAATGTTAGGTGTACAGTAAGAAACACTAGATAAGTTTCCTCCAGCGCCGGACACATTCGTAGTAAGCTAGTCTTCCCGGGGAGGCTGCTTAGACGACTCAGGTTCAAACCCCGCCTAATCGTAGTATATTTTTGCTTTAAACCACTTGTTTCCGTAGATGTATTGATTTGTGCACTGCTAGTGAGTTTGGTATCCTAAGGGGAGAAAAATAAATTAGTCCCTGAGCTTTCCACTCCCCCGAATATTCGTGTTCGGTGTTGGAGAAAAACGTACAATATTTTCAATGGATACCTAACGTCTCTGAAGCATGATGGTGTAGGGTGTGGGGCGTCGAGAGTTTAGCTACTTCCCAGGAGGCTGCCTAGACCAATTTTTTTCTCAACCAAAAAGTACAGCAAAAATGAAAAAAACTGTGGTGAAACCGTAAGTGAAAAAGCAATTCAGTCCGTTCAGAAGCAAACTGGACTTGTTATTCAATACTTTGGGGTCAGCTAGATACTACGTTGAGGCAAAGGAAATCAAGTGACCCCAGAGGTACGTTTTGTCCACGCTTCCATACTTTTCGATTTTACATGTAATTTTCCATGTTTTGTAAATGGTTTTAGTAATTTTTTCTGTCATACCTGAAATGGGCAAAGGGGAGAGGGGAGAGCATTCGATTTACTCTCCTTGTCTTAAACCTCTGTATAATACTTTATAGCCCATAATGTAGTTAAAGTTTTATAGTCGGTGTGAACTTTAGTCTTAAGCTATGCCTTTCCTTTATTATTTCCAAAAAAAACTGTTTTTCCTCTCTCTCCTCTCATTTCCCTTTACCCCTACAATATCCAAGATGCTATTAGCCGAAAAGTATACAAGTGTGTGGGGTGTGTGTGTGTGTGTGGTGTGTGTGTGTGTGTGGTGTGTGTGTGTGTTGTGTGTGTGTGGTGGTGTGTGTGTGTGTTGCCCGGTGCCAGCTTACCCCCCATCCTTTCCCTTTCCTGCCCCCCGTCCGCCTGGACTTGTCGCTCTGGACTTATTTATGGTCTTGACGCATTTTGGCTCCCGACCTGTGCAAAAGTTGCCGCTCTGGGATTTTTTCAGGATTTATATGAAGTCTTAATGCCGCTTCCGCGCGCCTCCGTCTGTGTGGGGTGGGTGGGGGGGAGGCGTGTACCTCCCCCTTCACTGTCCGTCTGTCTGCTAGTCTGCATGTGTGTCGTGTCATTATATGTGCGTTAGGCTCGTGAGGCAGTGGCGGACCTACATTTTTGAGGCCCTGAAGCTTGAACTGTTTTGGGACCCCTTCTCAACCTCTTTTCCCTACAGTAGAATCACAATTTTTAAACAATGTGTACTAAAGTCGCTCCTGGGACCCCACCGGGATTAGGGACCCTGAAGCTTAAGCTTCATTACTTTCACTGTAGATCCTCCCCTATCTTGAGGTGACTCACGAAGTCGTAATGACACGATTGCAACAAAACAGGGAACGCGCGGTGCTAGGGTTTTTAATCCCAAAACTGGCCTGTGAATTTTAGTACTCATTCGCCACGGGTTCAAGTTCCACCAGTTTCGTGGTTTATTTTTTTCTTCTTGAGGTGGGGCATGCAAAACACGCTAGTTATTATGCCCGGGGCCACATGCTGTGATATGGGCAGCATCGCGTCTGTCCGTTGACGAAGTTAGTTAAAATTTCAGTGCGAGCAATACGGCTGTTTGATGATTAAAGTTTGAAATAATGTCACTCTATCTGCCCTGTCTTTTTTTTTTTTTCTCTGTAATGACTGCAGTACCTGTCTGCTAAATCTGTGCCTATCTGTATGTTTAAGTCAGTTAATTTTATATAGTGTGTGTGTTTTTTTCTGTCTTCCTGGCTGCTAGTCTGTATGGCTTTTAAACGAGTGAGACAGACTGGCCATTAGGCTCAGCAAGATGCGTGAGGATTCCAACCTTCTATGGGACTACGAGCGTGCGGATAACAACGTTATATTGGGAGAACGAGTGTGGGGATAACGTTCTATGGGACTAGAGCGTGGATAACGTTCTAAAGGGAGAAAAGAGCGTGGGGATAACAAAGTTCTGTGGGAGAACGAGCGTGGGATAACGTTCTAAGGGAATACGAGCGTGGGGACAACGTTCTATGGGAGAATGAGCGTGGGGATACCAACGTTCAATGGGACTACGAGCGTGGGGATACCATCGTTCTATGGGACTACGAGCGTGGCTGGAACAGCAATACCTGCTGGCTGGAGCAGCAATACTTGTTTGCTGGAGGAAACAATACCTGTTGGTTGGAGCAGCGACACCTGCTGGCCGGAGCAGCGACACCTGCTGGCCGGAGCAGCGACACCTGCTGGCCGGAGCAGCGACACCTGCTGGCCGGAGCAGCGACACCTGCTGGCCGGAGCAGCAACACCTGCTGGCCGGAGCAGCAACACCTGCTGGCCGGAGCAGCAACACCTGCTGGCCCGGGGCAGCGACACCTGCTGGCCGGAGCACGACACCTCCCCGAATAACATAATCATTATTTTTGTAGCTCTCTCCTCTCTTTTCTCTCTTCTCTCTCTCTCTCACTCTCTCTCTCTCTCTCTCTCTCCCTTCTCTCTCTCATCTCTCTTCTCTCTTTCCCCCCCCCCTCCGTTAAGATATTTTTATGTAAATCCGAATTAACACTACAAATGTAACTGTGAATTTGTGATGCAAAATTATGCAATTATGACAATATAGACTATAAAATGCGGGCTATAAAGCTTTTTAATTGCGATGTAAAATTTTTTATATTTATTTTGCATATTTTATTTGTCAGGTACGTGTCGATATATTTTTTTTTGAGCATTTGGGGGGGGTTTGTGGGGTTCAAGTTTTTAGCAGGAGCAGTGAGGTTCACCAGCAGATTATTCCTGTCTTTTCACTGCTCCAGCTTGTAAGTCAAGCTTACCACCCCCGTAGTTCAGTTTCTTCCCATGAGCTCTCTGGTAGAGCTGAAATTTCTACCATGAGCTCTCCGGTAGAGCTGAAATTTCTACCATGAGCTCTCTGGTAGATTGAAATTTCTACCCTGTCTCGCCGATAGAGCTGACATTTCCGGAACCAGTGGCGGGAGGCAGCTGGGACTAGACAAGAGGGTAACAAACTGGGGGTGTGGAACCAGGTCTGACGCTCCGTCTGTCTGTCCTTCCCTCCCCTCTCCCCCAGTCCCTTCAGTCTCCCCCATTTTTTCTCCCCCCCGTTAATGGTTAAAACCATAACCATGAATTTTAAAGAGGTAAAACTGGTAAGCCAGCGAAATAGTTAAATGACCAAAAACACCAACTGTGGGTCACCAATGACCCACAGTTGGCGTCAGGAAACACTTTTCCTGTTTCCTTACAAACATTATTCCTACCTCCAACCCTTTCAGTTTTCGTTTCCCTCCATTGCTTTTTTTTTTTCATTCAGTAACTCCATTCTTCACAATCTTCCCTTTCCCCAACCCCTAATTTCATGTTCTTCCCCCTCCCTACCTCCCCGCTTCACCCATTACCCTCCCGCCCCACTCCATTACCTTCACATCCCATTACAGTGGCGACTCTTACGTAAGTGGGAAAACTCACTCATTTTTCCCGTCAATGTGTGCGTCATTCACATAAAAGGAAAATGAAATTTAAGAAAAAAATCAATGCTGAATTTTGTCACAATTTGTGTTGTCCCACTCCTTTTCCTACATTTTTGTTGTTCGTATAATTATAGTGTGTTGACAACAGAAGAATGTGGACATATAATACAGTTTTTTTTTATTGTTTCATTATATTAATTATATTTTTATTAACTAAATTGGTAAATTGGGCCAAAAGCCTATCTGCTACTCAAAAGGGATCATTAAGGGTGCTTTAATCCCTTAAATAGGAAATGCAGTAATCTCAGAGTATACAAAGAGAGACATGCACCTCATGGTATATGTACCTTGTGTGTTATCATTATTATTATTATTATTAATATTAAACGGACAGGATGTGACAACTTTCATAAGAATGAAAGGTTTGGCTTGATTAACCCCCTTCCCCCTAAATAACCCGAAGAACAATTCAGGTTATTCTAAGTAAATTTGTGGTAAAATGGTAAAGTTAAGTGGTAATAAAAACGGGAAATCTATTTTTTCATAGAAAACGGTGTGTAAACACTCAAATTTTAAGGGCAAACGTAAGTATCTTCTCCAATAAAATTTGGTTGGTTCCGTATGTTTGCGGCGAGAAAGTTGCTTCGAGCGCAGCTAATTTGTGGCCCTGGTTAATCCCCACACACACTAGGTTAATCCCCACTCACTAGGTAAATCCCCACTCACTAGGTTAATCCCCACTCAAATAGGTTATTCCCCCCCACAACACACACACACACTGGTTAATCCTCACACATACTTTGGGGTTTTAATCTCCACACACTAGGTTAATCCATATCACTGGAGTTAATTCCATAACAGTGATTATTCTTAACATATTGGGATTAATCCCCACGCAGGGTGCTTAATTGCCTACACTCCATGGTTAATAACCACACAATGGTGATTTTTTTTCCACACAGGGTAGTTAACCCCCAACACGGGGTGTTAATCCCCAACACAGAGTGCTTAATCCCCCGCCCCACATGGTTTAAACCTACGTTCCATTTAAGCCTAAACTTCCCAAATGTTGGAAAATGGTTGGCGGATAAGAGAGGTGATAGTGTGAGTTATAGCTCCCACCCCATGAGAGATACACCCACCCCTGAGTTAAAAGCTACCATCCCTGAGAGATAGCTGCCACCCCTAGTTATTGCTCCCACCCCTAAATTTTTGCTCCCACCCCTGAGAGATAGCTCCCACCCCTGAGTTATTGCTCCACTCCCTAAAGAGATAGCTCCCACCCCCTGAGAGATAGCTCCCATCCCCTGAGAGATAGCCCCCACCCCCTGAGAGAGAGCTCCCACCACTACCATTCTCCTATTCTTCCCCTCTCCTCTCCATTCTCATTTCCTTATATCCTCTCCCCTCACCGTATTCGCCGTCCCCTTCACCCATTCCCCTTTTTCTTTCCCTTCTTTTCAACATTTAATTCTCTTCCTTTTCCATCTCTCACTCCCAGTGCCTCTTACTCCCACAAATTGATTTACGACCTTATCTTTT
This sequence comes from Cherax quadricarinatus, assembly GCF_026875155.1. Taxonomy (NCBI): domain Eukaryota; kingdom Metazoa; phylum Arthropoda; class Malacostraca; order Decapoda; family Parastacidae; genus Cherax; species Cherax quadricarinatus. The sequence continues at coordinate 9,132 of NW_026509159.1, forward strand.
TTCTATAACTGTGTTTGATAGCACATTCAATCTTGCCCTCTGACGTGTACTGTTTGCTGCTGGGAGTAAGTGATTGGTTATGCTAAGCACCCATCCACTGGTTCACCGATTGATCCAGTGGCTTTGCTGATTCATCCAGTGACTCGTTTTATTCAACCATGGCTCGTTTTATTCAACCAGTGGCTCGTTGATTCATCCCGTGGCTCGTTGATTCATCCACTGGCTCGTTGATTCATCCACTGGCTCGTTGAGTTATCCACTGGCTCGTTGAGTCACTCACTGACCGTTGATTCACCAACTGACTCGTTGATTCACCAACTGACTCGTTGATTCACCAACTGACTCGTTGATTCACCAACTGACCGTTTTTCTAAACTGGCTGTTGTTCACTCCCCCAATGGTCTTTGACCCTCTCGCACACTCGCTAAACACTCAACCACCTACTCCTATTAACCCATTCACTCACCAACAGAATTCATCATGTTTCACAGAACTATTAAACCGCCCCTTTCTCCCGTTTTTCTCAACCCCGTGCTTTTTTTTCGCCCCTTACCGATTCACTCACCCACTGACCCCCCCCGCCCCACACACACACTTTGTTCCCCCCCCAATGATTCATCAACCACTGTCCCCCCCCCACTCGTGTTTCCCAAACACCCACGGCGCTCACCTACTCATGTTCACTCCCCCACTGACTGTCCCCCCACCATTGTTTCCCCTCACCCCTCATTGATTCACCAGTAAATCGTATAGAGCTGACGGGAAAGACATCAGACAGAGTGGATATTAATGCTTTATCACGCCAGGTTATTTTTATGATAAATCTTGCAGCTACTAGGTGTTTTAATTTTTTTTGGTCACCCTTCAATTCAAAAGGGGGATTAGGGAGGAAAAGGGGGGGAGGGGGGGAAAGGGAAGAAAAGGGAAAAGGGAGGGAGAAGATGGGGGGTAAAATAACTAAAGGGGTTGATGGAAAAAAGTGAATTTAGAGTAAGGGGAGAAGAATGTGAGGGGAGAATAAAGAGGTGGAATGGGGGAAGGGGAAAAAAAAAAAAGGGAAAAGTTTTAATTGTTTCCTCCCTTTCCCTTTCCTCCCTTCCCCCTCTCTTTCCCTCTCTCTCATTCTTTAAAATTTTGCTTCCCTCCTCCTCCCTTTTTCCTTTTCAATACATCTACCGTCTTTTACCTTACCTTTCCCCTTTTTCCCAAAATTCCTTCTTGCACTTTCGTCCTCTCTTCCAGCCCTTTCTTTCTCCCCTCTCACATTTCCCCACATTTTTTTCCGTTACCCATTTTTCCCCTTTCTCTCTTCCGCTGTTCCTTTTTTCGTCTTTCTTTTTCACCCCACTTTGTTCCTTTCCTTTTCCCCAATCCCATTTTTTTATCTTCACATTTTCGCTTGATTTATTTCCAATTCCCTTCCCCTTTCCTCCCCCCTTTTTCATCACTTACTCCCTTTTCCTTCACCCCTTTTCCCCATCCTAACCTCTGTTCATTCCGCTTCTTCTTATCTCTTCCTTTTTTCCTTTTCCTCTCCCCCTTTCGTATTTTTGCCCTTTGATTTTTTTGTCCCAATTTTTCCCTCCCCTTTTTCCCCCCCCCTCCTTCATATTCTCATCTTTCCTTTTCTTCTCACTCACCCTCTTCCTCCCTTTTCCCTATCCCATTTCTTCCCCCCTTCTTCCTCTTATCTTTTCCACTTCCCTTTTCCCCCCTCCCACCACGCCGCATTTAAAGCTTCAAAAAAAATTTGCTAATTCCATTTCCCCATTTCCTCATACAACGTAAACGGGGTTAAAATTTTTGCAAAGGGGGCGTGAGGCGCGGGGGGTGTTGGTTTGTGGTGTGGTGTGTGTGTGTGTGTGGTGTGTGGTGTGTGTGGTGTTGTGGTGGTGTGCTGGCGCGGTGTGTGTGGTAGTGCCGTTTGTGGTGTGTGTTTTGTGCGTCGTGCTGTGTGTGTGTTGTGTTGGTGTGTGGGTGCGGTGGTGTTGTGTGTCGCGCGCGTGCGTGTGGGTGTGCGTGGGGTGGTGTAGTCGGTGGTTTATGTGGTGTTTGTTGTGGTGTGTGTGTATGTGCGGTGTGTGTGTGTGTGTGTGTGGTGGTGGTGTGTATGTCGTGGTGTGTATTTTGGTGTGTGTATGTGCGTGTGTGTGTTGTGCGTGTGTGTGTGTGTGTGTTGTGTGTGTGTGCGGCGTGTGTGTTTGTGCGTGTGTGTGTGGTGGTGTGTTGTGCGCGCGCGCGCCTGTCCTGGCCACCAAATTTGTGGTTGCGGGGGTCAGTCTTAGCCCCTGGCTCTAAAAGCCGCTACTAAGTGTCTTCCCCACTCCCTGGCTGCTTTGAATCTACATAAAACCTTTTCTTAAAACTATGTAAAATCCGCTTCTTCAATTCGCTGTTAGGTCCTCATTTCCGGACTCTATGGCTAAATTTATTTCCTAACACCCCATAATTTTTGTATTTTAAAAGTTCCACTATGCCCCGTGCCCAAGACCCGCCTTTAAACGGGAAATGCCCCTGTCCACCATGTATTCCTCTCAGTATTTTTAATCGAACCCTACACCTTTGATTTTTCTTTTCCTAATTTGCTTTTTCTGGGTAAAATTTCCAGTACCCACTTGCGACAATCCTGCGATTTTTTTTAACCCTTTTATAGTTTTCATGGTTTGTTTTTTCCTGTATTTTCTTTAACTTATTTAATGTGCACAAGAGACGCTTTTCCCTGTCCGAATTTGGGAACCCCACCGTCACACTTCTCATTCCGACATTTTTTCCCCCGTCTTACTAAGTATTCCGTGATTTATGCATTACTTCCCCTGTTATTCGGCCTGATCAATTTGGCCCTTTTTACGGTCATTATGACGAACTGTATCTAATGAGAACCCTCCCTCTTTCTGTTGCTTAACTTTCGTTTCTATAAGATGTAACACGAACCATTTTGTGGAATGGATTTTTCCAACTTGAAAAACCAAGCTGGGAGTTGTTTCAAAGCCTTTTATACCACGTACCCACTACTATTTTCATATCTACTTAACCTTTAAAAAAAGTAGTCATAGCATTGCACTGGGAAATTTTTGCATCTGTCCCCCCCTTTTTTTTAAAAATCGGGGCTGCTTTTCGACCCCCATAGCGACCTGATTCAAAAAAATTTTTAAACGCAGGGATGGTTCACACGTTCCTCGTTCCTCTCACAGAACACAAGGGGAAAAGGTTCTCTCGATGATTTTTCTTCGAGAGTTACTAGCTCCCCCATACTTTACCCCCTCTCAGTGTTGTATTGGGTCCAGTTTTTTTGGTGCCTCTCCCTCTTTGCTTCGTCAATTTTTTTAGTTCAATGGGGCTACTCCATAAATCAATCTTTATCTCTTTCAGGTTCCTGGTTATTCACGTGGGCTTCCTCCTCCCGCATTAAAACCTGGGCCCCCAAGTGTCTTCATACTTTGGGTGTGTAGGAAATTTGGTTTTAGTTTTTTCTCCGATGCGTCATTTTCTTATGTCTTCAGTTTCTTTTTACCCATGTCATTCATTTTTTGGCTCTTTTCTCACTTTTCGTTTTGCGGGGATCTATGCTTTTATATTTCTTATGCTCTTTCGTTTTTTAGCCCTGTCTCCTTGCACCTCGGGTGAAAACCTTGGGGTTTGCTCCTTCTTGCCATGTTTTATACTTTTATGAGTTTTCTTCTCTCCCCCCGCACTTTTCCCGTCACATACTCCCTTTTCTTTTATTGTCTTTCCTTTTAAACTCCTTTTCCTGGTACTCCCCCTTAGGAAAGCCTCGCCTGCGAAGTCTCCATTTTTAATAAGGTTTTACCCCTTTATGTGTGTGTGTGTGTGTGTGTGTGTGTGTGTGTGTTGTGTGTGTGTGTGGGTGTGTGTGTGGTGCGTGCGTGCCGCACGCGTTTTTTCGACCCCCCCTTCCGGAGGTGCCTTTTGCTGGTGAAGGGCTCTTTATGCAGGCATTTTTTCCTCTCCAAATCAAACCAGATTACTAGTTATTCTCTAAACGTTAAAACCCAAAAATTTTTGGGGCTTTCCTCATAAAAAAAAAGAAAAAAGATAATTATGCCATTTTTTTATATATAAAATTTTTTTATTTATTAGACGAATATTTGGTGAAATGCAAAGCCTTCTCCGAATAAGGCAAGGAAAAAATTTTTGATGCAGTAGTTTAACAAAAAAACATTCTGAACCCAACGAAAAGCATATATTTCATTGTGATTGTTTATTATTAAATTTTGTAAACTTATCGAAACTATTGTATTGGTTAGGCCAAATTAATTTGCGCTTGTTTATAAAATTAGGTAAGTTTCTAAGGGTCTTTTTGGGAAAATTCTCTTTAAAAGAGAAAAAAAATTAGAAAGGGTTAAATTTTTAAAGAGTTCTTACCAAATTGACCACTTTCCTATTTGTACGACATTATATATATATTATATATATATTTAAAATATAATATATATATATATATATATATAATATATTTATATATATATAAAATTTTATATATATAATAATAAATTATATATATATATATATTTTATATATATATATATAATTAAATTTAAATAATATTTTTTATATATTAAAATAAAAATAAAAATATATATATATATTTATAATATATAAAAAATATATTTATATTATAATATAAATATATATAATTTTTAAAATTAAATTATATAAAAATATATATTATAAAATATAAAAACAACCCCGGTTGTTCAGTATATTTATAGATGAGTGTAAACAAATAATGCTCGGGGGTTGGTAAAGGTGTGGGGTTAAAAAATTAAGAAAAACACAAAGTGGGAGTTTCACAGTTGCCTTTGCTCATGCACTGTACTTTTGGGGGGATTCTAAGAGAAGTTTGCGAGGGTTTGGTTTATGGTTGGTAGGGTATTAAAAGAAGTAGTTAAAAGGGGAAAATTTGGGAAAAAATAAAGGGGATGAAAAAAAAATTAGGTAACGGGAAAAGGATATCAGATTGAGGGGGAGAATATGGGGGTGGGGGTCAGCAGATGGGGCTGAAGGATAGGGGAATCATAGAATTGACCGAGGGAAAAAAGGGGAGTGGTGCCTGAGGAGCTGTGGAGACAAAGAAATTTTTTCCCATGAAAGCAAAGTTGGGGGAAAGTATGAGAGTATTTTTATCCAACGTCTTGTATGGTTGTGGGGATGGGTTGTAATGTTTCAAGGAAAAACGGAGGCGTGAGAAGCATGTCTGAGGGCAATGTGAGTGTGAATATAATGTAGGAAACCTAATTTTGGGGATTACGGGAGGGTGGGGTTACGAAAATATTTTCCAGGGGGAGGGTGGGTAGAATGGTTTTCAGTAAGAGGGTGGAACGAAAAAGAAGCTTAGGGGTAACAAATCGTGGTGGGGGGAAGGAGGGGAGGGACGGCCTAGGAAACGTTGGGGGAAAAGGGGTAAAAGAGGGTTTTTTGTGAGAGGAGCTTGGGCTTCCCGCAAGGTGAGTGGGGGGCGTGTTAGACAGGGGAGAGGGGATAAATGGTTTTAGGACTGACGTGCGTTGGAGTGTAAGCAAGGGAAAATTTAGAACTGATTCAAGGGAAACCCGGGAGGGTGACTTGATCCTGGAGATGGCAAATACAGTCCCTGAAGGGGGGGTGTAAGTTGCAGTTTTGTAACTGTATGTAGGCATGCCTCTGCAAGACAGTGATGGAGGAATGGGAAAAA
>NW_026509160.1:0-14729 GCF_026875155.1 Cherax quadricarinatus
TGGGGCCTGATGCTGGTGAGGGGCTCTTAATTGGGAATGGATTGTGCCCCGTTCCCCGAGTTAAACTAAAACCTTTCCCTCCCCCCCCAAGCACTGTATAATCATGGGTTTAGTGCTTCCCCTTGATTTTTTAATATCTTTTTCATGGGGGTTGGGTTCAACGTGTTTACGTTTTGAATTTTCCCCATTTTGACCCCTATTTTCAGCCAATTCCAGTGTATAGTTGAAAAAAATCATAACTTTTCGCTAGAACTCCATTTTTTTTAAAATGAGTAAAAAAATCACCCATTTCCCGTTTCAACTACCCCAATACAGGGTTTCGAATTTAGCAATTTTGCCAATTTCAAAAAATTTTTCAAGATCCCAAATTTTGATAGGGTTCGAAAAACAAAGACTTCCGGGCACAAAAAAACATTTCATTGTTCATTGCCCGTCCCCATGCCCTCTTACATTCTTTTGCTTTCCACTTTAAATTTTTATTCTCACAAAAAAAATAGAAGATTTACTGTATGCAGATACTGCTTGGTGTAGAAATTGATAAATATCAGCGCATTGTGAAAAATTTATCCCCATTGGTTATTGGGATGCACCCTAAGGAAAGGGTTTCCTTGATGTTGGGAGGGGTTTGATTTGGGGATTGGATCTGTGCTCCAGTTCCCGAATTGACCCCTGAATCCCTTCCACACCCCCCCCAGGCGCTGTATAACCCTCGGGTTTTAGCGCCCCCCCTTGTTTATAATAAAAATAATGGACGCTGCATGATTTGTTTACTTTTGAACTTTTAAAAAATTGAACATTTCTGTATTTTTGAGCTAAAAATTTCAAGGTGTTTGGGGTTTTAAAAAAATCAAATCATTCAATTTCTTTTAATATGTTTCCATTTATAAATGAGCCAGGAAAACTAGAATAAAACAAAAAATACCATCCCAAAATACAGTGCAAATCACGTTTTAACCCAAAAAACCGGTCAAGTTTTTTTTTCTCATAATGCAATGTGGCTGCGGGGTTTTTTTTTTTTTTTTTTTATATAATATATATATTTTAAACGCACACACTGACCACATCCCCATTCTTTCTATGTGGGCCCTACCGCTTTTCTATGATTTGTGGGCGCTAGAATTTAGGCGTATGTACGTAAAAACCGGGCTCATAAGCCGTACTGACGGCTAAAAACCCTGAAAGGGTTAAGGTCCTCTTGGGTAGAAGTTAGTTAAAAAAAAAAAAAAAATCTGCATTGACTAAAAAAAATTTAAAGAAAAATTAAAAAAAATCTTTTAATATATTGCTATTTTATGTTGAAGTATAATACATTAAAATTTAATCCTGAAAACCTAAAAAACCCCCAGATTCCAGTAGTTTAATTCTTCATTGGGATCTTAAAAAATTTTTTATAAGAGATTTTGTCAACAAAATCAGTTTGAAAAAAAAAAGGTAAAATATTGTATTTAACTGAAAGCACATTGAATAGTGAAAAGTGATTATACTGGTGTTATGAAAGTATACGAACCCGTACCCAATTACATATGTGTAAGATAGTAAAAAGGTGCGTTGCTTGCACAAAAATTTTATTACCCTAACAAAAACCCAAATTTTATCACAAAAAAAATTTATAAAACCCTTGATGTGCCCATTTTACAAGTTTAAAATTTCAAAAGTGTTATCAATAAACCATCAGAAAGAAGCCTTGATGTAGTGAGTGGCTCTTGATTCAAGGAATTAGACCTTTCCTCCCCTTTAAACAAACTTTAGTGCCTCCCTTTCCCCAAATGCTGCATTACCCCTTTTGGACCTACAGCTTTGTAACCCCTGTACATGGATAAACAACTTGAAATTTAAACAGAGTAATTGTACATTAGTAGTGTGCACAACCCACATTTCCAATAAAAAATAATTATTGTAAATATATTTCATTATAAAAAATTTCAGTACAGGCAAAATCCTTGAGATGGATCCCCTGCATATGACCAATTTCAACAAGTCAATAAAAACTATGATGCTTTATACCCCTTTCCATGAAGTCACTTTTTTTGCCTCGGCCCCCTTTTTAAATAAGCTTCTATTATGGTGTGTATAAACCCAGGGTTTGCGTTCCCTTGATTTTTTTAAAAATAATTTATTAGGGGTGTTTAAATTTTAAGTTTACATATTAATTTTCTTTAGTTTTTCGTATGCTTTTTTGCCATTTTATTTACAAAATTACCTGGTGTGCTTGTTTTTTTGTGGTTGCAGGAATCTTACATGTGTAAATTTACTTATTGTGCATGCATACAACGTAAATACAGTGCTTACACACGATGATATTTAGGTCCGAAACCTAAGGTAACTCCACAAAGATGATAAAAATTTATAACATAAACCTTGATGATGCATAGAATAGGTGGTAAAAAAATAAGAAAGATGACACCAAGAGCAATCAAGTACAGCCACAACTGTGTAAAGCGAGACGGTAACCACATGACGGTGTAGTGCACAAGGCCGGACTTCTCTGCAAAAGTTTAACGCAGTGAATATTTACAAATTGAATAGAAATTAATTTTTGTTACCTCACTAAAATCTTAACAAGTTATATAAATTTTCAATGATTACAGATAATGGTCCCCTCAAGGGAGGTTCCTTGATGCTCGTGAGGGGCTCTTGATCTAGGGAATTGGATCTGTGTTCCAGTTCCCTGAATTAAGCCTGAATACCTCCCACTCCCCCTCCACAGGTACTGTATAATCCTATGGGTTTAGCACTTCCCCATGATTATAATAATTGTGTGAAATTAGGATACAGGAAATAATTTATATAGCAATGTGTGGAATGAATATTATGCAGAGAATTCATAGTGTGGAAATTAGGTGTGGAGTTACTAAAAGTATTATTCAGAGGGCTGAGGAGGGATTGCTGAGGTGGTTTGGTCATTTAGAGAGGGTGACTTGGAGGGTGTATAAATCTGTAGTGGAGGGGAAGAGGGGTAGGTCATCCTAGGAAAGGATGGAGGGAGGGGGGCTCGGACATACGTCAAGTATGTGAGAGTGTGTTGAGTGGAGATGAATGGTTTTTTGGACTCGATAGTTGGAATGTGAGCAGGGTAACATTTTTTAAAGGGATATAGGGAAACCAGTTAGCTGGACTCAAGTCCTGAAGATGGGAGGTACAATGCCTACACTTTAAGGGAGGAGTTTGGGATATTTGCCGTTTGGAGTGACATTAAATAATCTGAGCGCCTCTGCAAAGACATTGATTATGTGTGAATGATGGTGAAAGTGTTTTTGTTTTCTGGGTCACCCTGCTTCAGTGGGAGACAATCAGCATGTTAAAAAAGATTGGTTTCAACAAAATAGTAATTTTTTTAACTCGACAGCCATCTCCCACCAAGACAGGGTGGCCCAAAGAAGAAAATACATTCACTCAAATGTTTTACCTGAAGTGTGCTGACATTACAATCAGATAACTGTATATATATTTTATTTTTTCAACACAGAGGTAGGGTGAACCAATTCACACATAACCACTGTGTTTGCAGATACAACAGTTCAGATGTCACTCCAAACAGCAAAACTATTGGACAGTGAGAGGAATTCTCATATCAGGGGTCTGGGCAATGAAAGGGCTAACCTGCATGTTATGACAGGGTTTACTGTGCATACAAATTAAGTATAAATTAATTTCAAAACTTTATTTCCTTACCAATAACCGCTGCTCCATAGCCATACCGCTGCTTGCCCATCCTGTAGGAGCAGGTGGGAACTGTCACTTCATGCAGCTTATCTTGAGTTGTATCAAAATTCCAAATTTTCATTTCTTCTTTGAGAACATGAAATTCTTGAGCTTGTGCTTTGTCTTTAGTGCCAGCAAAATTTAAGGACTCATGCTCATGCCCAGAGAATATAAAGGACGGATGTTCCTCTATTACTTTCTGCAAGAGATAAATTGCATATGTTAATATATAATATACTAGTGGAATATATCATCCATCATGACCTAATTCAGACTGAGTACAATGTACTAAATTTTATCTAAAGAAAATTCAACAATGAGGAAATTGAAGGTAGTTCATTAAATTATATTCATAATGCCTTATTTTGACCTTTATAATATAGAGTACTGTATTTGAATGATTGGAATCTTTATATATTCTTGGCCAATATCTTTAATATTTCCCTAACCTCACTGTAATTGTAAATTTTTATTTTCATCTGTGCCTTCAGATTTTCTTAATATTTTCTCATTATACTATATCTTCCATTTCAAACTGCACACCCATGTATTTGCTTCCATTTAATTTACTGTTACCAACCCCAAGTGGGCATCCATTTTTTGTTATGAGAGTAAATCCTCGTTTATTCAAATTTGGATAAACAGAATTACTGGGTATAGTACTATCAGTTTTCAATTTGGATTCAAGAATCTCCATGCATTGTTATATATTTTACCAAAGGCAAATCTTAAGTGCCAGTGTAGTATTGTATCATATTATAGATTACCTTGCAGTGCTGCATTACCCTTGTGGGTTTAGGGCTTAGTTATAGATCACCTTATCAATCAATGAGCAAAAGAGTAGCATTTGCAAAAAAAAAAAAAAAAAAAAAAAAAAATGGTAATAATATATATGCTGAACATAGTATTAAATTCTGCAAAGGTAATGCTAAACCATCTTAATATGACTTAAAATATTTATACAAACCTTAAAACAAATTATTAGTCTATACATTAATATTAAATATTCACTATACACACTATGTACAGTGGTCCCTCGCTTTTCGTAGTTTCCGGCAATCGTAAATTTCGCCAATCATAGGGGTATTTTCATATAAACATGGACTCGCTTTTCATAAGTTGACTCGCGAGTTGTAGTTCGTCCGTGACGCGTACCCACGGCGGGAGCTGTGGGGCAGCCATCGGGCATTTTTTTCCAGTGACAAAGGTCCCCCACGTGCCCCGCAAAAATTTTTAAAAAAATTTTCCCATTTATTTTAGTGTTTTAAGTACTAAAAAAGCTACCATGGCTCAAAGAAAGCCCCCTGTCCCAAAGCCTGTGGAAAAAAAGGTAGAAATACGTTTGAATTTAAGAAAACCATCTTTTGAACAAATGAAAGGGGTACAAGTGGGGCTGAACGGGCCAGGATGTATAAAAAACCCTACACAACCCTTATGTTCCATTTGGCAAGAAAAAGGAAATCAAGGATGCTGTTGTTGAAAAGGGGGTAACTATGTGCAAAAATGAGATCACCTACTTGAAGAGGTTGAAAAGTTTTTTGGTGGGGATAAATGAAAAACAATTTACAGGAGATACTCTTATGATTTCAATTTTTGGGTTAAAAAGGCTGGGCTTTGCATGCATTTGGTAAAAAATTGCCTGCAAATATGGTGATGGGAAATTTAAGGGCCAGCAAAAAGGCTGGTTTTGGAGATTTAAGAACCGTATTTTGGCTTTACACGGGGTTTTTTAAGCATGGTGGGGGCTCCCATTTCGGCCCCAACAAGGGCGGCTGAAAATTATGTGCTGAATTCCAGGAGTACATAGAGGCTGAAGGCTGAAACCTGAACAAGTGTTCAATTGTGAGAAAGAGGCCTCTTTTGGAAGAAAAATCCCAAAGAGGACCTTCTTACACAAGGGGAAAAAGGCAAGCCTGGACAAAACTATAAAAAGACAGGTGACGCTAATGTTTTTTTGAAGTTAGTGGGGATTTAAAGGAAGCCTTATAGTGACCATTCTAAAAAACCATGTTCAGGAAAAAAAAATTTTAAAGAAAGTAATTTTTTGTGTTTTGGAAAAATTAAAAGTAAGGCATGGGGCACGAGGGAAATTTTTTCGGGGAGGTTCAAAGAAGTGTTTGGCCTAGTGTGAAAGAGTATCTCCCGGAAAAGAAAAATTGGGGTTAAATGCCTGAGTAAAGGACAATGCAAATGCCATCCTCCAAACTTGGATGACCTAATTTTGAGGAGTTTGAGTTTATCCCGTTTAAAATTCTTCCCCCGAAATATCACCCCCTCCCCCAACCCATGGACCACAGGTTTTTGCAAATTAAAAAACTTACACAAAAGCAATGTTAAAAAGGGGCTTATGTGACCACAGACCTCACTTGACCCTAAGGGAATTTTTTGGGAGAACACTTCACATCCTTCTTTATAACCCTTATAGGTATGGCTTTGGGGGGGAGTGATACCCGGACTTTGAACTCTGCCGGAGAAATTTTGGCCAGAGTGTGTCGACAAAAGGGTTTTGAAGGGTTTGGGATGACCCCCGATGAGCCCAGTTTTGTAAAATCAATTTGGGGGGCATGGGGGGGTTCCATGGGGTTTTGGGTGTGGTTTGGAGGTGGGAAGAATTGGTGGAAGCCCCAAGAAGGCTACCACGAGGAGGCAAGGCTTTAGCAGGAAAGGGAACACATCGAGCTCGAATCTTGCTGCAGAGGGGAGGAAGAGAGATGGGAAAAAAGGTGCCTTCTTTAGAAATTAAAGGGATTTTTATGTGGGGTTAAAATGGAAAGCTTTTCGGAGAAACATCACCCTAACAAAGGTTGTTGAAGCCCTTTGGCAACTGTACAGTGACAAAATCTTTGGGCCATTTTTGGGAAGTGTTGAGATGCCAGAAACAGAGCTTTTTCCCCATTTTTTTTGCGAGACAGGACTCCAGTGACTCTCAAGGTGGTCCTAGTGGCATTAAGAAACAGAGAAGACAAGCAACCCCAGAAAAGCAATTGGTATCTGAGGTGTTGCTGGAAGGATATTCCCCTTCCAAACTATAAACAATCCACTCTCTCTCCTCCAGTCTCCCATACACTAAGAAGAATCTCCAATAAAGGTAAGTGTTATGCTGTTAATGTTTCATTCATCATTTCCCATTGTACTGTTTATGTACTACATGTATATTTCATGTAATTAATTGTATTTACATTATTTCTTATGGGGAAAATTGATTCGCAAATCATAAATTTCGTTTATAGTAGCTCCTCCAGGAACGGATTAATTACGAAAAACGAGGGACCACTGTACTTTATTACATAAAATATTTTTCCTACAACATTCCTGTAATTACTGTATTAAGAAGGCAAAGCAAGCTTTGTCGATAGGTTTATCTGGAGCATTACTTTAAAAATTCAGAGAAATATCGAGTGTCGAGAGTCTCTTACTAGTAAGCTATAAACACTGGACGAAAGTCATGGCTGTGTAAACATTCACAATACATACACTGTATATTCTTAAATATAAGAGGGTGGAAGGTTTATCTACAAAAATGATTTGTCATTCTCTTCCTAGTAAAAAGAATGCTAGCATACACCACAATTGCAATGACAATTGGGCACCAAAAAACAAAAATATTAAATTGGGACAATTTTCAGTCCTCCACGAAAAACAGACTAATAGTTGGTCATGCAAGTACTGTATGATCATGGCAAGGAATACCAAGTGTGGTGGAGTATACTCCAAGTGGTGAACATGGTGGAGGTTCACACACACAATCCAGCACTGAGTGAAACTGCATAACTGACAGTCCTGTAAGATTATTCTTCTTTATTTTAAACATAAATTATTAACAAACAAACATTTTAAGTTTTTACATTTCTTGTATGTACAAGGAATGTAGGGAGCAAGAGGGTAGTTACCCCCCTCTGTATAAATTACTAAATTTAAAAAGAAAAACTTTTTTTTTAGGTCACCCTGCTGTGGTGGGATACAGCAGGTGAGTTGAAAGATTATTACCATACCCAGATTAACTCTGGGATTTCTAGATTTTCAACATTTCACCTATTAAAATATTTTTTTGGCAAATACAGTACAGCATATCCTTGCTTTCTCAATAAAAATAAACGAGGAATATCAGGTAAGAAATTATTGCAAACAATATTCAGATAATTAGTTAATGGTCCATGTCTGACTGGAACGTCGTTACAAGTTTCAGTCTCCTATGTGTGAGTTATTTGTGAATTGTTCCAAGGACAGTATTGTGCTTATTTATTCATTAAAGAGCTGTATGAACCTTACAGGTTTAGCACTTGATTAGGATTATAATAATAATATTCATTATAGCAAACAAATTAAAATAAAAAATTTAGTAGCTGCTGACTTACTCTTAAAAGTTTACTTCTGTTCCATAATATTTTAATAGTTCTACTCAATCTACGAATTTTTGTATTTAATGTTTTAAAGGTAATGCATAAAGAGAATATGAAAATAATACTAATCAATGTTATTTTGGTTAATGCCACCTCTAGGGGGTAGTCAGACCTTTACAGTTATTGATTGTAAATTAATTTTAGCAATATAAAAATAGGTTTATGCAAACTGTGTAAATGTTTCATAGTTGAATGTGCACAGATATATACAGTATGCAGTACAGTACTGCATTAAAAAAAAAAAAAAAATAAAAATTTAATAAAAACTTGCTTTTTTAACACCAGCCATCTCCCACATAGGTAGGGTGACCCAAAAAAGAAACACTTTCACCATCATTCACACTATCACTGTCTTGCCAGAGGCGCACAGATACTACAGTTTAGATGTCCCTCCAAACAGCAAATATCCCCGCCCCTCCTTTAGAGCACAGGCATTGTACTTCCCACCTTCAGGACTCAAATCCTGCTAACTGGTTTCCCTGAATCCCTTCATAGAGGTTACCATGCTCACACTCCAACAGCACATCAAGGCATAAAACCCACTTACCTGCACTCCTATCTAACATGCTCACACACACCTGAATGTCATAGCCCCCTCATATACAAAACCTCCTTTATCCCCTCCCTCCAACCTTTCCAAGAGCAAATCCTACCCTGCCTTCCCTGAAATACAGATTGATCCACCCTCCAAGTCATCTTATTTTGTTCCATCCTCTCTAAATCTAAATATCTAAAAAACCTCTCCTCAGCTCTTTAGATAATACTTTTAGTAACCCCTAACCTCCTCCTAATCTCCAGACTATGAATTCTTTGCATAATACTTCCACCATGCACTGCCTTCAGACATGACATCTCCAATGTCACCTTTATTATGAGGTTAAAATATGGGGGCAACCCACTCTGGGAATTCAAAATAAGAAACCACATACCAACCCTGACCTACAGTCACCTCTGCTGCAACAGGTTATTTGCTATTATTTGGCAAAAACCACCTCTCATACTATTTGGTGCATGACACCAGGATGACACCTCCAGAACTGACTGAGCAAGACTTCACAAAACTTCTTGGTTAGACAAAAGCATTAACTGCAGTCATCTTTCATTTAATAAGTGTGTTGGCAGATGAATCAGAAAGAACACCAGGAGTCATACAATTTGTTGCCACTCCTGGATCTGCAGGCAAATGCCAGTAGTACTGCCATCAGACCCCAACAGATGGTCACCAGATGTATCACTGGAAGGTTATCTGACGCCCTGAGATGATCCAGTTTCCATCAGGTGGAGTGACTGACCATCTCAGCAATGTCAAGAAAATTTATTTAAGAAAATGTTTGATACTGATTCCTTCTCCCTTTCTTTCTAGGAGCTGAATTTCAAAAAGGGGATATCACTTTCTTGATGAGGTCAAAAGGAGAGAGAGAGTTGAGGGGTTTAAAAATCTGATCGAAGAAAAGAGATAAGAAATCTAATTCTTTAGATCAAGAGCCTGTTTGCTGTAGCAAGGAATTTCCCCCTCCCCCATGCCCTGAAGTAGTAGTTTGTCTAAGACGTAACATCCTAATTCTAGGCTGTACAAGTCATTATCTTGCTGTAATAAATAAATAAATAAATAAATAATATATTTTATATATATATATATATATTATATATATATATATATATTATTATATATTATTATATTTTATTTTAGGTACTAGGTTGGTAGACAGCAACCGCCCAGGGAGGTACTACCGTCCTGCCAAGTGAGTGTAAAACGAAAGCCTGTAATTGTTTTACATGATGGTAGGATTGCTGGTGTCTTTTGTCTGTCTCATAAATATGCAAGATTACAGGTAAGTCTTGCTACTTCTACTTACACTTAGGTCACACTAAACATACATGTACAAGCACATATATACACACCCTCTGGGTTTTCTTCTATTTTCTTTTTAGTTCTTATTCTTGTTTATTTCCTCTTATCTCCATGGGGAAGTGGAACAGAATTCTTCCTCCGTAAGCCATGCGTGTTGTAAGAGGCGACTAAAATGCCGGGAGCAAGGGGCTAGTAACCTCTTCTCCTGTATATATTACTAAATGTAAAAGGAGAAACTTTCGTTTTTCCTTTTGGGCCACCCTGCCTCGGTGGGATACGGCCGGTGTGTTGAAAGAAGAAAGATATATATATATATATATTAGGTAGTAGGTTGGTAGACAGCAACCGCCCAGGGAGGTACTACCGTCCTGCCAAGTGAGTGTAAAACAAAAGCCTGTAATTGTTTTACATGATGGTAGGATTGCTGGTGTCTTTTGTCTGTCTCATAAATATGCAAGATTACAGGTAAGTCTTGCTACTTCTACTTACACTTAGGTCACACTAAACATACATGTACAAGCATATATATACACACCCCTCTGGGTTTTCTTCTATTTTCTTTCTAATTCTTGTTCTTGTTTATTTCCTCTTATCTCCATGGGGAAGTGGAACAGAATTCTTCCTCTGTAAGCCATGCGTGTTGTAAGAGGCGACTAAAATGCCGGGAGCAAGGGGTTAGTAACCCCTTCTCCTGTATATATTACTAAATTTAAAAGGAGAAACTTCAGTTTTTTCTTTTGGACCACCCCACCTCAGTGGGATACGGCTGGTACGTTGAAAGAAGAAAAAGATAAAGAATATATATATATATAATATATATATAAAATTCTAGGTAGTAGGTTGGTAAACAGCAACCCCCCCGGGGAGGTACTACCGTCCTCCCAAAAGTGGGGTTTTTAAAACGAAAGCCTGTAATTGTTTTCATGGGGGGTTTGTGGTGCCCTTTTTTTTCTGTCTCAGAACATCAAGTTTCAGGTACTCTTGCTACTTTACTTACACTTAGGTCACACTACACAACTGTACAACCCAATATATACACCCCCTCGGGTTTTTTCATTTTCTTTCTAGTTTTTATTTTGTTTATTTCCCTTATCTCCAGGGAAGTAAAACAAAATTCTTCCTCCTAAGCCAGGGGTTTGTAAAGGGACAAAAATCCCGGAGCAAGGGCTGAACCTTTTCTCCTGATATATTAAAAAATGAAAAAGGAGAAACTTTCGTTTTTCCTTTTTGGGCCACCCCGCCTCGGGGGGATAGGCTGGTGTGTTGAAAGAAAGAAATATATATTATAATATATAATAAAATATCCTAGGTTAGTAGGTTGGTAGACAGCAACCACCCAGGGAAGTACTACCGTCCTGCCAGATGACTGTAAAACAAAAACCGTAACTGTTTTGCAGTGAGGATTTGTGGTTTCTTTTCTGTTCATAACCGCTAGATAACAGGGATATCTTGCTACTCCTACTTACACTTTGGTCACACTTCACAGACACCACATGCATATATATATTACATAATCTATTTTTTTTCTCCTTTTCTAAATAGCTCTTGTTTTTTTTATTTCTTCTATGCCCCAGGGGAAGGGGAAAAAGAACTTTCCCTCCGTAACCAGCGTGTTGTATAGGCACAAAAATGCCGGGAGAAATGGCTAGTAACCCCTTCTCCGTTTAAAATTACAAAAAAAAGAGAAGAAGAAAAACTTTATAAAACTGGGTTGCTTAAATGTGCTGGATGTAGGCGGATGACAAAAACAGATATTGCGATGTTATGAATGAAAAAAAGTTGGATTCTGGCCCTAAGCAAAACAAAGCTGAAGGGGGGTGGAGTTTCAGTGGGGGGAAAAAAATGGGATTAAATCGGGAGTATTGAGAGATTTAGAGCAAAGGGAAAGGGGGTAGCAGTAATGTTAATGATCATTTAGGGAAGGAGAAAAGAGAAATGAATTAAAAATTCAAAAATTATTGGGGATCAAAGAAAAGGTTGGATCGAGAAGGGGGTCAAAATAACGTGTATGCACCTGGAAAGAAGAATGCAGGGAGAGAGGAGATTTTGGAGATGTTAAGTAAAATGTTGGGAGCCTTTAAAACCAAGTGAGAGAGTAATGTGGTAGGGGATTTGAATGCTAAAGTAGGAGAAACTTTTGAGGGGTTGGGTATTTTAAGTTGGGGTGCCAGTGTAAATGAAATGGGAGCCCTTTGATTGAACTTTGTATAAAAAGGGGTTAGTTATAGGTAATACATTTTTAAAAGAAAAAAGTAAATAAGTATCACGTTTTGAGTAGGGCGAAAACGTTTTTTGGTTATGTATTGGTAGATAAAGACTGTTGAGTAGATTTCGATGTAAATGTTTTAGGGGGGCCACAGATATATCAGATCACTTTCTAGTTGTAGCTACACTAAAGGTAAAAGGAGATGGGATACAAGGAGAATAAAGCATCAGGGAAAGAGAGGTGAAGGTTATAAACAAAAGAGGAGGCAGTTTGGGTAAAAAATAAACAGCTATTGGAGGATAGATGGGCTAATGGAGCATAGGCAATGGGGTCGAAGAGGGAGGGGTTTGGTTTTAAAAATGTAGTGTTAGAGTGTTCAGCAGAAGTTTTTTGGTTTTAGAAAGTGGGGCAGGGGGGAAGGGAGCGATTTGGTGGAAAGATGATGTAAAAAAGGTAGTAAGGGGAAAAGTTAGCATTGAAAGTTTTTACAAAGTAAAAGGGTGCAAGGGGGGAAGGGGATATGGAGAAAAAGAAGAAGTTAAGAGAGTGGGAAGAATGTAAAAGAGAGCAAATGAGAGAGTGGGTTTAGATGTTACCCAAAAAATTTTGTTGAAAATAAGAAAAGTTTTGGGGTGAGATTAACAATTAAAAAGCCAAGAAAAAATGGGTTTGCAGTTTTAAAAAAAGGAGAGGAGAGTTTTTTAAAAGGGGGATTAGAGGTATTGGGAAGATGGAGGGAATATTTTGAGGGAAATTTTTAAAAGTTGATGAAATAGGGAAGCGTGATTTTGTGTATAGGGGAAGGAGGAATAACATCTTGTAGGAGGGGGAAGAACCCGTTGGAGTGTGGGGGGAAATTCGTGAGGCAGAGGTAAAATGAAAGGGGGTAAGGCGGCCGGGGTTTTATGGGGTAAAGATAGAAATGTTAAAAACAGGTGGGGAATAGTTTTGGAGTTTTGGTGCATTATTTAAAAAATGTATGGAAGAGGGTAAGGTATGGGATGGCAAGAGCATGCATAGTTCCTTTGTATAAGGCAAAGGGGGGTAAAAAAGAGTGCAAAATTATAGGGGGGTAAGTTGTTGAGTGTACCGGTAAAGTGTATGGGAATTATAAAATTTAAAGAATTAAGAGTAAGACGGAAATAGGATAGCAAAGAACAAGGAGGCTTAGGAAAGGGAGGGGGGGTGTGGCCCCGGGGTTTCAGTGAAACATATAAGTAACAGTATTTAGATAAAGGTAAAGAGGTTTTTTGTGGCATTTATGGATTTGGAAAAGGGGTTTTTGACAGGGTGGATAGGGGGCAATGTGGCAGATTTGAAGTGTATGGTGTAGGGGTAGGTTATGAAAGCAGTGAAAGTTTTTACGAGGGTAGTAGGCCAAGTTTGAGTATGTGGGGAAAAAGGGGGTTTTTTTCCCCGTAAAAGTAGGCCTTAGACAGGGGATTGGATGTCACCGGGGGTTTTTTTAAAAAATTTTATGATGGGGTTGTAAGAGAAATAATGCGAGGGTCTTGGCAAGAGGGTGGAGTTAAAAGATAAAGAATCACACACAAAGTGGGAGTTGTCACATGCTCTTGCTGATGACCTGTGCTCTTGGGGGAATTTTGAAGAGAAGTTGCAAGATTGGTGGATGAATTTGGGGGGTGGGGGCAAAAAAAAAAAATTAAAGGTGAATAAGGAAAGAGAAGGTTTTGAGGGGAAAAAAAAAGTTAGGGGATGAAAGATTGAAATCAATTGGAGGGGGGAGAGATGGAGGGGTGAACGTATTCGAATTTGGGATGGGCGGCAGCGGATGGGTTATGAAAATGAGGTGAATCATAGAAATTGTGAGGGGAAAAAGATGAGTGGTGCACTTAGGATCTGGAGACAAAGAATTTTTTCCCTTGAGGCAAAGAGGGGAATGTATGAGAGTATGTTTTTTCCAACGCTCTTGTAGGGGGTTTAAGCGGGGTATGAATGGCAGCGAGGAGAAAGGGGGGAGGCAGTGGAGATTCATTCTGAGGGCAATGTGTTTGGGGGTGAATATAATGCAGAGAATTCGTAGTTTGGAAGGTAGGAGGAGGGGCGGGGTTACCAAAAGTTGTCCAAAGGGGTGAGGGGAAAGGGGTTTTTGAGGTGGTTCACATGTAGAGAAATGGAGCGAAACAGAAGACTTCAGAGTTATCATTTTAGTGGAAGGAAGCGGGGGGGGGGTCGGCCCAGGAAAGGGGGGGAGGGGGGGGGTAAAAGGGGGTTTTTTTGGCGAGGGGGTTGGGCTTCCCGCAGGCATGCGGACGTGTTTGATAGGAGTGAATGGAGACAAATGGTTTTTAAAACTTGGGGCTGTTGGGGTGTGAGCAAAGTAACATTTTTGAAGGATTCAGGGGGAAACCGGAGGGCCCGGGTTTTCCGGGATGGGGAAAATACAGTGCGCATCTGAAAAGGGGGGTGTTTTAAAGTTCATTTAAAAACTGTGTGTAAACCCCTTCTGGCAAAACAGTGGGAGTGAATGAGGGGGAAAGTTTTTCTTTTTCGGGGCCCCCCGCCCTTTGGGGGGAATCGGCCCGGGGTTTATAATAAAAAAAAAAAA
>NW_026509161.1:0-42243 GCF_026875155.1 Cherax quadricarinatus
CAAAAAAAAGCGAGAAAAAAAACACATAGTGGAGAACAAACATTGAAAAAAAAAGAACAAACACATAGTGAGAGAAAAAAACACTGGGAAAAGAAAAAAACCCTAGTGAGAGAAAAAAACAATAGTGAAAGAACAAACACACAGCGAGAAAACAAACCGTGAAGAAAAACACACAGCGAAGAAAAAACACATAGTTAGAGAAAATGGAAGGACACTGCCTTTCCCCAACTTTTTTACTCCTCAAATAAGGGAATATTATTTTAAAATTTTACAAAAGATTTTATTGGGGGAGAAAACAAGGGTAATTTTTTCGCCTCTGCTTTGGGAAAAACAATTGGTGTCACTCACTGTTCCCGTACCTTGAGCCCATTAATTTTCTAGTGACAAAAAGATATCTTTAATTAAATACTTTTAAAGAGAAGCAATATTTTTTTTGTCTGGGACTATTCCTTAACTGCCTTCCACTGCTTCCAGCAAAACCGAAATCAAAAAACTTTTGCGACAAAAGTCTTTAGATCGGGGACACGACCCTATCGCCCCCAATGTTTATCTGCTTAATATTTTTTAAAAAATCTTTTTTTTTTTCTTTTCCCCAAAGATATCCGTTCCAAAACCCTCATTCTTACGTTCTAAAATATCCCCTCTGAAAAAACCCAAAAACTGAATGATTAAAAGTATTCATATTACCGATATTTTTTGTTCATTTTCCCCTCAATAATTTTATTGATTATTTAAACAGGGGAAAAAGACTATTTCTCTACCAAAAAATTAAAAAGAATGCCACAAAAAATTAAAAAAAAAGTTATAATGTGGCATTCGAGCCCCATTACAAACAGACCCCAAAAATTTCACATAAAAAAAGAAAATTGTTGACCCAAAGAAATTACTTGCCAGTGAAGTACAGTTGCCCGTGGTATTTGCCTTTAAAATATCCAAAATGAGGTGATTCTTGATTCTTTCATGAAAGAAAGACATTTTTAACCAAATTTTTTCCCCGGGGTTCTTTTTTGAAACAAAAATTTTATGTCCCTTTTATTTTGTTAAAAAATTCTGTCTCGGTGAAGTTGAGCTCTGGGTGGAAAATTTGGGAAGAGTAAAGCGAAAGTGTAATTAAAATGTTAACAGAGTATAACTACTGTTGGGTCTTTAGGTGGTATCAAAGGTTTATGCGGCTAAGATCGTCCACCATAAACTGGAAGTTTATGGATTTCCAAGCCAGAAAACGTGTATAAGCGAAAAGATTACTAGCAGACATTTTAGATTCAAAGCTAAATAAAATTTTTAACGTGGAAGCCATCGGCGATATGTCATGATCACCCATAAGAAAGTTCTCGTTTTTTTAATAAATATGCTAACAAGGACAAACAAGAAACGCTGGAAAAAAAAAAGCTTTGGGTAATTTAGAAGCATTTAAAAAAATAAATTTTTAGAGAAAATTCGAAAAAATTCAAGGCTTTTTTAACAAAGGCCGAATTTTTCAATAAAATTTTTGAAGACCCAAACGCATTAAGATTTATCAGGGATTTTGAAAAGAAAAAAAACTTTCATTACTTGAGTACCTAACAATTCTAATACCCGAAAAACGCACCTTTTTCACCAATAATGAAAAACAAGAATAAATTCACTGGACGAAATTCAGAAGCATTTAAATAAGCTTAAATAAAGAGGTTTTATCAAAAAATACGCTAGACGAGATTGTCTGTAGGAGAGAAAGAAAAGTTGGTGCTTTTTTCAGAGAATCTCTAATTTAATCGTGGTTTTATAAATTAAAAAACCCCGATTACTGATTATTAAAATTTAAGGCTTTTTTAAAAATCTAAAATAAAACTTCTCAACCTGAGATGATATATTATTTTAGTTTTTAGGTAGAAAAATGAGAAGAAAGATATTTTACCGGTGATTTTAAAAAATTTCGATTTTCCCTTTTAAATTTGTGGTCGAAAATGGGATTTGTTTAAGAATTGGAAAATCTTTTCCCCGCAATACATAATTTTTTTACTTATTCCGGGGGTTTAAAAAAATGTCACTGAAAAATCCTATAATTGCAAAATGAATACTTAAGAATCTTTTTTAAGAAAAAATTAACAACGAAATAATATTATTATAAAAAAACACACAAAAAAATTTTTTGGTGTAAATGGATTAGTTTGAACGAAAAAAAAATACTTTTAAGCATTAGAAGATGAATTTATTGTTTTTGTGCCATTTTTTGCCAAAATCATATAATTTTTAGTAAATCACAAAGAAATTTTGCTCTTACAACATCCTTTATGAACCCAAATTAAAAAAAAACCCTTTTGTCCCAAAAACACTTAAAAACGAGTCATGGGAAGGCAGTAACCCCGGCAGAGTTCTCCCAAGACTTACACGAGGGAACCGCAGTTCTCTGACTCTACCGATGTGTAGAAAAAATAGAGGGGCTCACCCCCTACCACTAAAAGTTTTACCCAGTAAAATTTTATTAATCCAAATATTGATTTGTTGGGGGGAATGGAGGGGCCCTTTTAGTGTCTTTTTCCAAAAAAACTTTATTTAATTATTTAAAATTTTAGAAGAAAATCTCGAGAAATGAGAACGTTTTAGAAGAATACAATTATTGGGTTTCCTATTAGGCGAGGTGTATACATTATTTTGCCCGTCTTAATGAAGTAATTTATAGAGTCATAGGGGAGTTTGTATGATGACTGCATATTTTTTGTATGTGGGAGCAATGGTAGTACAGAGATTTCCCAGATAGTAAACTAATCCCCCCCAAATTAAAAAAATTCATCATCAAGCTGTATCACCTATAACATTGTAGAATAAACTTCCATACGAGTGGCCTGGAAGAACCGTAGGTCATCCTCAAGACCCATAATAATACCACATAATGATATTACTATAAGAAATCTGTATTCGTTATTAAATGCCAAATCAGAATTAAACACATTTGAAAGCCGTTATTATTTGAGAGATTGTACCGAATTTCTTGAAGTTCATTAATGTAGAGATATTAATGAAAATGGGCTTTCTATTGTAAATATCAATTAACGAGTATATTCCACAGATTCCTATTGTTTTAGCTTATCATCCCTGGAATTAATATTGTTAATAACAGTCCAAGACCAAATCGTTTTATTGAGGATTATACATTTACGAATGGAAACAATAAGTGAGTATTGACTTGGAACTTGTGCAGTGCCCTGATTTGCTGGCAAATCGTGTATTACGATTTCGTGTGTTTACGAATGGGAAATTAGGGCTGTCGGTTGGTACACAAGAATCTGACATGTGAGAGTTTGAACCCGAATACATATTATAATTGAACATATTTATGAAAACCAAAAACAAACAAGAAGTTAAAACGGATAGGCTCAGAAGCCGAAAATCCTCCAAAACCAAACGGGAAAATTACATACTTATATACAGTGACTCATGTGACCTGTTAATTAGGTTACTGGTTATTAATCTCTTTTGGTTAACCAGATATAAACGTATTAAGAAGTAATTATGACCAACGATTTTGAACCTATTAATACAAAGATTACGAACAATTATTACAACCAAATTCAGAATTCCAAGAATTCAGCAACGCGGTCACCATTTTAGTTGTGGTGTTAGATGAAGATTGCTGTTGCAGTTTTTTTTTTTTTTTCTGAAGGAATGTATGAAACTGAGGGCAGGAAAACGAATTGGGCCTACATGACTCACACACACACACACACACACACACACACACACACACACACACACAACACACACACACACACACACGCCTCTCCCACATATCCTTCTGTTCACTCACAGTTTTTAAGAATTTTCGAAGAACTATTCCCACACTGACACCATATTTGTTAGGGATTTATGGGAATGAAAAGGACTGAATAATAGAAGTCATGCTCTGGTAGCGTTGTAAACTGAGATATTGTTGCATGGGTCTGCAAGCAAAGGTCCAGCCTCTAAAAGGTCCAAGCTGCTAACTGCACAAAACAGAGACTTGCGGAGAAATGTGAAATTTGATGGAGTTCACAGGGTAAACACTCCGTGCTGACCTTCCATGCTGCTCGAGCACTAGTAATGAATTACGTAAATACATATGGAAGTAAAAATAGATTAACATTAATTAACAGTATTACATAAACGCAACAGCAACAACACTGGTGAACATGACAAACCACAACAGCAACAACACGGTAACATGACAATAAACACAACAGCAACAACACTGGTGATCACGACCTAAACACAACGAGACAACACACTGGTGATCACGACATAAACACAACAGCAACAACCACTGGTGATAACATAAACACAACAACGTGGTGAAACAAACACACTGGTGTCATGAAATAACACAAACAGCAACAACACTGGTGAACACGACATAAACACAATAGCAACAACACCTGGTGATCACGACAAAAACACAATAAGCAACAACACTGGTGATAACAATAAAAACAACACAACAACACTGGTGATCATGACATAACCCAATAGCAACAACACTGTTGATCACGACATAAACACAACAGCAAGCAACAACACTGTGATCACGACATAAACCCAGATAGAAACAACCCTGGTTGATCCGACATAAACAAAACATCAACAACACTGGGTGATCATGACATAAACAAAACAGCTACAACACCGGTGATCACGACATAAACAAAACAGCAACAACACTGGTGATCACACATTAACACAACAGCAACAACACTGGTGATCACGACATAACACAACAGCAGCAACACTGGGATCACGACATAAACACAACAGCAACAACACTGCAGACATGACAAAACACAACAGCAACAACACTGGTGATCACGACTTAACATCAACAGCAACAACACTGGTGATCACGACATAAACACAACACAACAACACTGGTGAATCACGACATAACACATAGCAAACAACACTGAGATAACATAAAAACAACAACAAACACTGGTGATCATGACATAAACCCAATAGCAACAACACTGGAGATCACGACCCATAAACACAACAGCAGCACCAACAACTGTGCTCACGACATAAACCCAATAGCAACAACACTGGTGATCACGACATAAACACAACAGCAACAACACTGGTGATCATGACATAAACACAACAGCCTACAACACTGTGATCACGACATAAACAAAACAGCAACAACACTGGGATCACGACCTTAAACCCAACAGCAACAACTGGTGATCACGACAATTAACACAACAGCAGCAACACTGGTGATCACGACATAACACAACAGCAACAACACTGGTGATCATGACATAAACACAACCAGCAACAACAACTGTATCACGACATTAACACAACAGCAAACAACACTGTGATCACGACCATAAACACAACAGCAACAACACTGGTGATCACGACATTAACACAACAACAACACTGGTGATCACGACATAAACACAACAGCAACAACACTGGTGATCACGACATTAACACAACAACAACAACACTGGTGATCACGACATAAACACAACAACAACAACACTGGTGATCATGACATAAACACAACAGCAACACCACTGGGAGATCACGACAATAAAAACACAACAGCAACAACACTGTTGACATTGACATAAACACAATAACACCAAAACTGGAGAATCATGACATAAACACAACAGCAACAACACTGGTGATCACGACATAAACCCAATAGCAGCAACACTGGTGATCATGACATAAACACAACAGCAACAACACTGGTGATCACGACATGAACACAACAACAACAACACTGGTGATCACGATATAAACACAACAGCAAAAACACTGGTGATCATGACATAAACACAATAACAACAACACTGGTTATCATGACATAAACACAATAGCAACACCACTGGTGATAACATAAAAACAACAACAACAACACTGGTGATCATGACATAAACACAACAGCAAACAACACTGGGGTGATAGCGACATAAACACAACAACAACAAAACGGTGATCAAGAACATAAACACAATAGCAACACACTGGTGATAACATAAAAACAACAACAACAACACTGGTGATCATGACATAAACACAACAGCAACAACACTGGTAATAGCGACATAAACACAACAACAACAAAACTGGTGATCAAGACATAAACACAATAGCAACAACACTGGTGATCATGACAAAAACACAACAGCAACAACACTGGTGATAACGACATAAACACACAGCAACAACACTGGTGATCACGACATAATCACAACAACAACACTGGTGATAACGACATAAACACAACAGCCACAACACTGGTGATCATGACATAAACACAATAACAACAACACTGGTGATCATGACATAAACACAACAGCAACAACACTGGTGATAACATAAAAACAACAACAACAACAACACTGTGGTCATGAAAAATAAACACAACAGCAACAACACCGGAGATCACGACATAAACACAATACAACAAACTGGTGACACGACATAAACACAATAAGCAAACAACACTGGTGATAACATAAAAACAAAAACAACAACACTGTGATCATGACATAAACCCATTAGCACAACACTGGTGTATCACGACATAAAACACAACAGCAGCAAAAACAACACTGGTGATCACGACAATAAACAATTATAGCAACAACACTGGTGATCTCGACAAAAAACAACAGAAACAACACTGAATCATGACATGAAACACAACAGCTACAACACTGGTGATCACGACATAAACACAACAACAACAACACTGGAGATCACGACTTTAACAAACAACAGCAACAACACTGTGATCACGACATTACACAACACAGCAACACTGGTGATCACGAATAAACACAACACAACAACACTGTAAATCATGACATAAACACAACAGCAACAACACTGGTGATCAGACATAACACAACAGCAACAACACTGTGATTCACGACATAAACACAACAGCAACAACACTGGTGATCACGACATTAACACAACAACAACACTGTGATCACGACATAAACACAACTCAACAACACTGGTGATCACGACATAACAAACAACAACAACACTGGTGATCACACATAAACACAACAACAACAAACACTGATATGAATCATGACATAAACACAACACAAACAACACTGTGATCACGACTTTAACACAACAGCAACAACACTGGTGATCAGCATAAACACAACAAAAACAACACTGGTGATCAACGACAAAACACACAACAACAACAACACGGTGATCACGATATAAACACTACACAAAACACTGTATCATGACATAAACACAATAACAACAATCACTGTTTATCAATGACATAAACACATAGCAACACCACCTGGTGATAACATAAAAACAACAACAACAAACACTGGTGATCATTACATAAACACAACAGCAACAACACTGGTGAAAGCGACATAAACACAACACAACAAAACTGATGATCAGGACATAAACACAAACTACAACACTGGTGATAACATAAAACAACAAACAACAACACTGTGATCATGACATAAACACAACAGCAATCAACCTGGAGATAGCGACATAAACATCAACAACAACAAAACTGGAGACAAGACATATACACAATAAGCAACAACACTAGTGATCATGACATAACCAACAGCAAGAACACTGGTGATAACGACATAAACACACAGCATCAACACTGGTGATAACGACATAAACACAACAACCACAACACTGGGGTGATAACGACATAAACACAACAGCAGCACACTGTGATCATGAACATCAACACAATACACAACACTGGTGATTCAAGCCAAAAACACACAGCAACAACACTGTTGATCAAGACATAAACCCAATAGCAACAACACTGGCTGATCACGACATAAACACAACATCCAACAACACTAGTGATCATGACATAAACACAACAGCAAAACACCGTTGATCACGACCTATAACAAAACACAACAACACTGGTGATCATGGAGTTAACACAACAGCAACAACACTGGTGATCACGACATTAACACAACAGCAATCAACACTGTGATCACGACATAAACACACTAGCACAACACTGGTGATAACATAAAAACAACACACTGGCGATCATGAACATAAACATCACCCAGCTACAACACTGTTGATAGCGACATAAACACAACACAACAACACTGGTTGATCAAGACATAAACAAATAGCCACAACACTGGGTGATCATGACAAAAAAACACAAGACCAACACCTGGTGATCATGACATAACACAACAGAAACAACACTGGTGATCACGACATAAACACAACAACAACAACACATGTGGTCACGACATAAACATAACAGCAACAACACTGGTGATCACGACATAAACACAACAACAACAACACTGGTGATATCGACATAAACACAACAGCAACAACACTGGTGATCACGACATAAACACAACAACAACAACACTGGGATCACGACCATAAACACAACAGTCAAAAACACTGGTGATCATGACATAAACACAATAACAACAACACTGGTGATCATGACATAAACACAACAGCAACAACACTGGTGATCACGACATAACACAATATCAACACCACTGGTGATAACATAAAAACAACAACAACAACACTGGTGACCATGACATAAACACAACAGCAACAACACTGGTGATCACGACATTAACACAACAGCAACAACACTGGTGATCACGACATAAACACAACAGCAACAACACTGGTGATCACGACATTAACACAACAACAACAACACTGGTGATCACGAACATAAAGAACAAACAGCAACAACTCTGTGATCACGACATTAACACAACAACAACAACACTGTGATCACGACATAAACACTACAACAACAACACTGGTGATTCCTGACATAAACACAACACAACAACACTGTGATCACGAACATTAACACAACAGCAACAACACTGGTGATCATGACATAAAAACAATCAACAACCAACACTGTGATCACGACTAAACACAACACAACAACACAGGTGATCACGAATATAAACACTACAGCAAAAACACTGGTGATCATGACATAAACACGATAACAACAACACTGTTATCATAGAACAATAAACCCAATCGCAACACCACTGTGATAACATAAAAACCACAACAACAACACTGTGATCATGACATAAACACAACAGCAACAACACTGGTGATAGCGACATAAACACAACAACAACAAAACTGGTGATCAAGACATAAACACAATAGCAACAACACTGGTGATAACATAAAAACAACAACAACAACACTGGTGATCATGACATAAACACAACAGCAACAACACTGTGGTGATAGCGACATAAACACAACAACAACAAACTGAGATCACGACATATACACAATAGCACAACACCGTGAATCATGACATTAACACACAACAGCAAGAACACTGGTGATAACGACATAAACACACAGCAACAACACAGATTGATACACGACATAAACACAACAACAACCAACACTGGTGATAACGACATAAACACAACAGCAACAACACTGGTGATCATGACATAAACACAATAACAACAACACTGGTGATCATGACATAAACACAACAGCAACTACAACTGGTATCACGACATCAACCCAATAGCAAACAACACTGTGATCAACGACATAAACACAACACCAACAACACTAGTGATCATGACATAAACACACAGCAACAACACCGTGATCACGACCTTAAACAAACAGCAACAACACTGTGATCACGACATTAACACAACTGCAACAACACTGTGACACGACATTAACACAACACAACAACACTGTGATCACGACATAAACACAATAGCAAACAACAACTGGTGATAACATAAAAAACAACACATGTGATCATAACATAAACACAACAGCAACAACACTGGTGATAGCGACATAACCACAACAACAACAACAAAACTGTGATCAGACATAAACACAATACCAACACAGTTGTGTGTGTGTTGGGGGGGGGGGGGGGGGGGGGGGGGGGGGGGGGGGGGTTGGGGGTGATCATGACAAAAACACAACACACACTGGTGAATGACATAAACACAACAGAAACAACACTGGTGATCACGACAAAAACACAACAACAACAACACTGGTGGTCACGACATAAGCATAACAGCAACAACACTGGTGATCACGACATAAACACAACAACAACAACACTGTTAATCGACATAAACACAACAGCAACAACACTGGTGATCACGACATAAACACAACAACAACAACACTGGTGATCACGACATAAACACAACAGCAAAAACACTGTGATCATGACATAAACACAATAACAACAACACTGGTGATCATGACATAAACACAACAGCAACAACACTGGTGATCACGACATAAACACAATATCAACACCACTGGTGATAACATAAAAACAACAACAACAACACTGGTGACCATGACATAAACACAACAGCAACAACACTGGTGATAGCGACATTAACACAACAACAACAAAACTGGTGATCAAGACATAAACACAATAGCAACAACACTGGTGATAACATAAAAACAACAACAACAACACTGGTGATCATGACATAAACACAACAGCAGCAACAACACTGGTGATAGCGATATAAACACAACAACAACAAAACTGGTGATCAAGACATATACACAATAGCAACAACACTGGGATACATGACATATACACAATAAAAAAAAAAGCAACAACACAGGTGATAACGAATAACACAACAACAACAACACAGTGATAACGACATAAACACAACAGCAACAACACTGGTGAATCATGACATAACACAATAACAACAAAATTGTAGATCATGACATAAACACAACAGCAACAACACTGGTGATGACGACATAAACCCAATAGCTAAACACTGGTGATCACGGCAACACACAACCGCAACAACACTGTGATCATGACCAAAAACCAACAGCAACAACACTGGTGATCACGACCTAAACAAAACAGCAACAACACTGGTGATCACAACATTAACACAACAGCAACAACACTGGTGATCACGACAATAACAAAACACAACAACACTGGTGATCACGACATAAACACGATAGCACAACACTGGTGATAACCATAAAAACAACAACAACAACACTGTGAACATGACATAAAACAAAAACAACACTGGTGATAGCGACATAAACACAACAACAACAAAAACAGGTGATCAAGACCAAACACAAAAGCAACAACATGGTGATCAGACATAAACCGACAACAGCAACAACAAAACTTGGGGGGTTGGGGGGGGGATTAAAAAACCCCACATAAACACAACAGCAACAACACTGGTGATCAACGACATTAACACAACACAACAACACTGGTGACATGACATAACCAAACAGCAACAACACTGGTGATAACGACATAAAACACAACAGCAACAACACTGGGTCACGACTTAACACAACAGCAACAACACTGTGATCAAGACATAAACACAACGCAACAACACTGGTTTGATCATTACATAAACACAACAACAACAATTGCGATCTTGAACATAAACACAACAGCAACACATTGGTGATAGCGACATAAACACAACAACAACAAAAAACTGGTGATCAGACATAAACACAAAACCCAACAACCACTGGTGATCATGCAAAAACACAACAACTACACTGGTGATCATGACATAAACACAACAGCAACAGCACTGTGATCACGTCCTAAACACAACAACAACACACTAGAGGTACACGACATAAAACATAACACAACAACACTGGTGATCACGACATAACACAACAACAACAACACTGGTGATAACACATAAACACAAACAGCAACAACACCTGGTGATCACGACATAAACACAACAACAACAACACTGGTGATCACGACATAAACACAACAGCAAAAACACTGGTTATCATGACATAAACACAATAACAACAACACTGGTGATCATGACATAAACACAACAGCAACAACCACTGGTGATTCACGACATAACACAATAGCAACACCACTGGTGATAACATAAAAACAACAACAACAACACTGGTGAGCATGACATAAACACAACAGCAACAACACTGGTGATAGCGACATTAACACAACAACAACAAAACTGGTGATCAAGACATAAACACAATAGCAACAAAACTGGTATAACAATAAAAACACAACAACACTGTGATCATGACATAAACACAACAGCACAACAACACTGGTGATAGCGAATGAACCACAACACAACACAACTGGTGATCATGACATAGTACACAATATCAACAACACTGGTGATCATGACATAAACACAACAGCAACAACCCTGGTGATAACGACATAAACACAACAACAACACTGGTGATAACGACATAAACACAACAGCAACAACACTGGTGATCATGACATAACACAATAACAACAAAATTGTAGATCATGACACAAACACAACAGCAACAACACTGGTGATGACGACATAAACCCAATAGCAGCAACACTGGTGATCACGGCACAAACACAACAGCAACAACACTGGTGATCATGATATAAACACAACAGCAACAACACTGGTGATCACGACCTAAACAAAACAGCAACAACACTGGTGATCACAACATTAACACAACAGCAACAACACTGGTGATCACGACATTAACACAACAGGAACAACACTGGTGATCACGACATAAACACAATAGCAACAACACTGGTGATAACATAAAAACAACAACAACAACACTGGTGATCATGACATAAACACAACAACAACAACACTGGTGATAGCGACATAAACACAACAACAACAAAACTGGTGATCAAGACAAACACAAAAGCAACAACACTGGTGATCATGACATAAACACAACAGCAACAACACTGGTGATAACGACATAAACACAACAGCAACCAACACTGGTGCTACCACGACATTAACACAACAGCAACAACACTGGTGATCATGACATAAACACAACAGCAACAACACTGGTGATAACGACATAAACACAACAGCAACAACACTGGTGATCACGACATTAACACAACAGCAACAACACTGGTGATCACGACATAAACACAACAGCAACAACACTGGTGATCATGACAAAAACACAACAACAACAATGGTGATCATGACATAAACACAACAGCAACAACACTGGTGATAGCGACATAAACACAACAACAACAAAACTGGTGATCAAGACATAAACACAATAGCCAACAACACTGGTGATCATGACATAAACACAACAACAACACTGGTGATCATGACATAAACACAACAGCAACAGCACTGGTGATCACGACATAAACACAACAACAACAACACTGGTGGTCACGACATAAACATAACAGCAACAACACTGGTGATCACGACATAAACACAACAACAACAACACTGGTGATAACAACATAAACACAACAGCAACAACACTGGTGATCACGACATAAACACAACAACAACAACACTGGTGATCACGACATAAACACAACAGCAAAAACACTGGTGATCATGACATAAACACAATAACAACAACACTGGTGATCATGACATAAACACAACAGCAACAACACTGGTGATCACGACATAAACACAATAGCAACACCACTGGTGATAACATAAAAACAACAACAACAACACTGGTGAGCAAGACATAAACAACTAACAGCAACAACTGGTGATATCGACATTAACACAACAACAACAAAACTGGTGATCAAGACATAAACACAATAGCAACAACACTGGTGATAACATAAAAACAACAACAACACTGGTGATCATGACATAAACACAACAGCAGCAACAACACTGGTGATAGCGATATGAACACAACAACAACAAAACGGGGGGTTTATGTTTGAATTCAAGACAATACACAATAGCAACAACACTGGTGATCATGACATAAACACAACAGCAACAACACTGGTGATAACGACATAAACACAACAGCAGCAACACTGGTGATCACGACATAAACACAACAACAACAACACTGGCGATAACGACATAAACACAACAGCAACAACAGTGGTGATCATGACATAAACACAATAACAATAAAACTGGAGATCATGACATAAACACAACAGCAACAACACTGGTGATCACGACATAAACCCAATAGCAACAACACTGGTGATCACAGCACAAACACAACAGCAACAACACTGGTGATCATGACATAAACACAGCAGCAACAACACTGGTGATCACGACATTAACACAACAGCAACAACACTGGTGATCACGACATAAACACAACAGCAACAACACTGGTGATCACGACATTAACACAACAACAACAACACTGGTGATCACGACATAAACACAACAGCAACAACACTGGTGATCACGACATTAACACAACAACAACAACACTGGTGATCCACGACATAAACACAACAACACAACCTGGGTGATCATGACATAAACACAACAGCAACAAACTGTGATCACGACCATTAACACAACAGCAACAACACTGGTGATCATGACATAAACACAACAACAACAACACTGGTGATCACGACATAAACACAACAACAACAACACTGGTGATCACGATATAAACACAACAGCAAAAACACTGGTGATCATGACATAAACACAATAACAACAACACTGGTTATCATGACATAAACACAATAGCAACACCACTGGTGATAACATAAAAACAACAACAACAACACTGGTGATCATGACATAAACACAACAGGAACAACACTGGTGATAGCGACATAAACACAACAACAACAAAACTGGTGATCAAGACATAAACACAATAGCAACAACACTGGTGATAACATAAAAACAACAACAACAACACTGGTGATCATGACATAAACACAACAGCAACAACACTGGTGATAGCGACATAAACACAACAACAACAAAACTGGTGATCAAGACATATACACAATAGCAACAACACTGGTGATCATGACATAAAGACAACAGCAAGAACACTGGTGATAACGACATAAACACACAGCAACAACACTGGTGATCACGACATAAACGCAACAACAACAACACTGGTGATAACGACATAAACACAACAGCAACAACACTGGTGATCATGACATAAACACAATAACAACAACACTGGTGATCATGACATAAACACAACAGCAACAACACTGGTGATCACGACATAAACCCAATAGCAACAACACTGGTGATCACGACATAAACACAACACCAACAACACTAGTGATCATGACATAAACACAACAGCAACAACACCGGTGATCACGACCTAAACAAAACAGCAACAACACTGGTGATCACGACATTAACACAACAGCAACAACACTGGTGATCACGACATTAACACAACAGCAACAACACTGGTGATCACGACATAAACACAATAGCAACAACACTGGTGATAACATAAAAACAACAACACTGGTGATCATGACATAAACACAACAGCAACAACACTGGTTATAGCGACATAAACACAACAACAACAAAAACTGGTGATCAAGACATAAACACAATAGCCAACAACACTGGTGATCATGACATAAACACAACAACAACACTGGTGATCATGACATAAACACAACAGAAACAACACTGGTGATCACGACATAAACACAACAACAACAACACTGGTGGTCACGACATAAACATAACAGCAACAACACTGGTGATCACGACATAAACCATCAACAACAACAACACTGTTGATCACGACATAAACACAACAACAACAACACTGGTGGTCACCGACATAATCACAAAACAACAACACTGGTGATCACGACATTACACAACAGCAACAACACCTGGTGATCATGGACATAAACACAATACGCAACACAAACCTGGAGATCATGACAAAACACAACAGCAACAACACTGGTGATCACGACATAAACCCCATAGCACAACACGGTGATCATGACATAAACACACCACAACAACACTGGAGATCAACGACATGAACACAACAACAATACAACACTGGTGATCACGATATAAACACAACAGCAAAAACACTGGTGTCATGACATAAACACAATAACAACAACACTGGTTACATGAAACATAAACACAAATAGCAACCCACTGGTGAAACATAAAAACAACAAACAAACAACACTGGTGATCATACATAAACACACAGCAACAACACTGGTGATAGCGACATAAACACAACAACAACAAAACTGGTGATCAAGACATAAACACAATAGCAACAACACTGGTGATAACATAAAAACAACAACAACAACACTGTGATCATGACATAAAACCCAAACAGCAACAACACTGTAATAGCGACTAACTACAACAACAACAAAACTGGTGATCAAGACATAAACACAATAGCAACAACACTGGTGATCATGACATAAACACAACAGCAACAACACTGGTGATAACGATATAAAACACACAGCAACAACACCTGGTGAACACGACATAATCACAACACAACACCTAGTGATAAACATAAACACAACAGCAACAACACTGGTGATTAGAACCATAAACACAAATAACATCAACACTGGTGGATCATGACATAAACCCAACACAACAACACTGGTGAAAACATAAAAACAACAACCAACCACAACACTGGTGGTTCATGAAATAACACAACAGCAACAACACTGTGGGACAACGGACATAAACACAATAGCAACAACACTGTGATCACGACATAAACACAATATCAAAACACTGTGATAACAAAAAACAACAACAACAACACTGGTGATCATGACATATAACCATTAGCAACAACACTGGTGATTCACGACATAAACCCACAGCAGCAACAACACTGGTGATCACGACATAAACATAAAAGCAACAACACTGGTGATCATGAGACATAACACAACAAAACAACAACGTAATCATGACATAAACACAACAGCTGACAACACTGGTGATCAACAACATAAACACAACAACAACAACACTGTGATCACGACATTACACAACAGCAAACAACACTGTACACGACATTAACACTACACAGCACACAGTGTCACGACAAAAACACAACAGCAACAACACTGGTAACATTACACAAACACAACAGCAACAACACAGGTGATCACGACATCAACAGAAGGAACAAC
Organism: Cherax quadricarinatus; assembly: GCF_026875155.1. NCBI lineage: Eukaryota > Metazoa > Arthropoda > Malacostraca > Decapoda > Parastacidae > Cherax > Cherax quadricarinatus. The sequence goes on from NW_026509161.1 coordinate 17,069, forward strand.
AGCAACAACACTGGTGATCACGACATAAACACAACAGCAACAACACTGTGATCACAGACATTAACACAACAACACACTGGTGATCACGACATAATCACAACAGCAACAACACTGGTATCACGACTTAACACACAACAAACAACACTTGTGATCACGACATAACACACAACAACAACACTGGTGATCAGACATAAACACAACAGCAACAACACTGGTGATCACGCACATTAACACAACAGCAACAATAACTGGTGATCAATGACATAAACACACACAACAACACTGGTGATCACGACTTAAAACACAACAACAACAACATCACTGGTGATCACGATATAAACACCACAGCAAAAACACTGGTGGATCATGACATAAACACAATAACAACAACACTGTTTATCATGACATGAAAACCAATAGCAACACCACTGGTGAATAACATAAAAACAACAACAACAACACTGGTGATCATTACATAAACACAACAGCAACAACACTGGTGATAGCGACATAACACCACAACAACAAAACTGGTGGATCACGACATAAAACACAATAGCAACAACCTGGTGATAACATAAAAACAACACCAACAACCCCACTGTGATCATGACATTAAACACAACAGCAACAACACTGGTGATAGCGACATAAACACAACAACAACAAAACTGGTGATCAAGACATATACACAATAGCAACAACACTGGTGATCATGACATAAACCAACATGCAAGAACACTGGTGATAACGACATAAATCACCCAGCAACAACACTGTGATCACGACATAAACACTACACAACAATCACTGTGATAACGACATAAACCAACAGCAGCAACACTGGTGATCATGACATCAACACAATAACAACAACACTGGTGATCATGACATAAACACAACAGCAACAACACTGGTGATCAAGACATAAACCCAATAGCAACAACACTGCTGATCACGACATAAACACAACACCAACAACACTAGTGATCATGACATAAACACAACAGCAAAAACACCGTTATCACGACCTAAACAAAACAGCAACAACACTGGAGAGAATCTCTAATTTAATCGTGGATTCATAATTAAAAAAACCCACGATTACTGATTATAAAGTTAATAAGAGCTTTTAAACAATCTAAAACTCATACTTCTCAACCTGAGATGATATTATTATTTTAGTTTGTAGGTCAGAAAAATGAGAAGAAAGATATTTACCGAGTGATTTATAAAAGTTACGATTCACCTTAATTCGTGGCTCCGAAAAGTGGGATTTGTTTAAAGAATTGGAAAATCTTCCTCGCAATACATAATTTTATTACTCATTCACGGTGTTTAAAACTGTCACTGAAAAATCCATATAATTGCAATATGAAATACATAAGAATCTTTCAAGAAGAAATAACAACAGAACTAACTATTATTATAAAAAATCATCACACAAATTAATTGCTGTAAATGGATTAGTTTGAACGAAAGAAAAATACTTATTTAGGCATTAGAAGATGAATTTATTGATATTGTGCCATATTTTTAGTCCAATATCACTACTAATTTTTAGTAAATCACAAAGAAATTTTAGCTCTTACAACATCCTTTATGAACCCGAAAATTAATAAAACCCTTTTGTCCAAGCAACACTTAACACAGTAGTCATGGGAAGAGACAGTGAACCCTGGCAGAGTTCTCCCAAGACTTACACGAGTGAACTCGCAGTTCTCTGACTACTACCAGATGTGTAGAAAAGGTAGAGCAGCTCACCCACTACCACGTGAAGAGTTTTTACCCAGTAAAACTGATTAATCCAAGTCATTGATTTGTTGGGAGAGAATGGAGGCCTTACTAGTCGTCTATTCCAACAACTATTATCTGAAATAGTAATTATATTTTAGAAGAAAATCTCGAGAAATGAGAACGTTTTAGAAGAATACAATTATTGGGTTTCCTATTAGGCGAGGTGTATACATTATTTTGCCCGTCTTAATGAAGTAATTTATAGAGTCATAGGGGAGTTTGTATGATGACTGCATATTTTTTGTATGTGGGAGCAATGGTAGTACAGAGATTTCCCAGATAGTAAACTAATCCCCCCCAAATTAAAAAAATTCATCATCAAGCTGTATCACCTATAACATTGTAGAATAAACTTCCATACGAGTGGCCTGGAAGAACCGTAGGTCATCCTCAAGACCCATAATAATACCACATAATGATATTACTATAAGAAATCTGTATTCGTTATTAAATGCCAAATCAGAATTAAACACATTTGAAAGCCGTTATTATTTGAGAGATTGTACCGAATTTCTTGAAGTTCATTAATGTAGAGATATTAATGAAAATGGGCTTTCTATTGTAAATATCAATTAACGAGTATATTCCACAGATTCCTATTGTTTTAGCTTATCATCCCTGGAATTAATATTGTTAATAACAGTCCAAGACCAAATCGTTTTATTGAGGATTATACATTTACGAATGGAAACAATAAGTGAGTATTGACTTGGAACTTGTGCAGTGCCCTGATTTGCTGGCAAATCGTGTATTACGATTTCGTGTGTTTACGAATGGGAAATTAGGGCTGTCGGTTGGTACACAAGAATCTGACATGTGAGAGTTTGAACCCGAATACATATTATAATTGAACATATTTATGAAAACCAAAAACAAACAAGAAGTTAAAACGGATAGGCTCAGAAGCCGAAAATCCTCCAAAACCAAACGGGAAAATTACATACTTATATACAGTGACTCATGTGACCTGTTAATTAGGTTACTGGTTATTAATCTCTTTTGGTTAACCAGATATAAACGTATTAAGAAGTAATTATGACCAACGATTTTGAACCTATTAATACAAAGATTACGAACAATTATTACAACCAAATTCAGAATTCCAAGAATTCAGCAACGCGGTCACCATTTTAGTTGTGGTGTTAGATGAAGATTGCTGTTGCAGTTTTTTTTTTTTTTTCTGAAGGAATGTATGAAACTGAGGGCAGGAAAACGAATTGGGCCTACATGACTCACACACACACACACACACACACACACACACACACACACACACACAACACACACACACACACACACGCCTCTCCCACATATCCTTCTGTTCACTCACAGTTTTTAAGAATTTTCGAAGAACTATTCCCACACTGACACCATATTTGTTAGGGATTTATGGGAATGAAAAGGACTGAATAATAGAAGTCATGCTCTGGTAGCGTTGTAAACTGAGATATTGTTGCATGGGTCTGCAAGCAAAGGTCCAGCCTCTAAAAGGTCCAAGCTGCTAACTGCACAAAACAGAGACTTGCGGAGAAATGTGAAATTTGATGGAGTTCACAGGGTAAACACTCCGTGCTGACCTTCCATGCTGCTCGAGCACTAGTAATGAATTACGTAAATACATATGGAAGTAAAAATAGATTAACATTAATTAACAGTATTACATAAACGCAACAGCAACAACACTGGTGAACATGACAAACCACAACAGCAACAACACGGTAACATGACAATAAACACAACAGCAACAACACTGGTGATCACGACCTAAACACAACGAGACAACACACTGGTGATCACGACATAAACACAACAGCAACAACCACTGGTGATAACATAAACACAACAACGTGGTGAAACAAACACACTGGTGTCATGAAATAACACAAACAGCAACAACACTGGTGAACACGACATAAACACAATAGCAACAACACCTGGTGATCACGACAAAAACACAATAAGCAACAACACTGGTGATAACAATAAAAACAACACAACAACACTGGTGATCATGACATAACCCAATAGCAACAACACTGTTGATCACGACATAAACACAACAGCAAGCAACAACACTGTGATCACGACATAAACCCAGATAGAAACAACCCTGGTTGATCCGACATAAACAAAACATCAACAACACTGGGTGATCATGACATAAACAAAACAGCTACAACACCGGTGATCACGACATAAACAAAACAGCAACAACACTGGTGATCACACATTAACACAACAGCAACAACACTGGTGATCACGACATAACACAACAGCAGCAACACTGGGATCACGACATAAACACAACAGCAACAACACTGCAGACATGACAAAACACAACAGCAACAACACTGGTGATCACGACTTAACATCAACAGCAACAACACTGGTGATCACGACATAAACACAACACAACAACACTGGTGAATCACGACATAACACATAGCAAACAACACTGAGATAACATAAAAACAACAACAAACACTGGTGATCATGACATAAACCCAATAGCAACAACACTGGAGATCACGACCCATAAACACAACAGCAGCACCAACAACTGTGCTCACGACATAAACCCAATAGCAACAACACTGGTGATCACGACATAAACACAACAGCAACAACACTGGTGATCATGACATAAACACAACAGCAACAACACTGTGATCACGACATAAACAAAACAGCAACAACACTGGGATCACGACCTTAAACCCAACAGCAACAACTGGTGATCACGACAATTAACACAACAGCAGCAACACTGGTGATCACGACATAAACACAACAGCAACAACACTGGTGATCATGACATAAACACAACCAGCAACAACAACTGTATCACGACATTAACACAACAGCAAACAACACTGTGATCACGACCATAAACACAACAGCAACAACACTGGTGATCACGACATTAACACAACAACAACACTGGTGATCACGACATAAACACAACAGCAACAACACTGGTGATCACGACATTAACACAACAACAACAACACTGGTGATCACGACATAAACACAACAACAACAACACTGGTGATCATGACATAAACACAACAGCAACACCACTGGGAGATCACGACAATAAAAACACAACAGCAACAACACTGTTGACATTGACATAAACACAATAACAACAAAACTGGAGATCATGACATAAACACAACAGCAACAACACTGGTGATCACGACATAAACCCAATAGCAGCAACACTGGTGATCATGACATAAACACAACAGCAACAACACTGGTGATCACGACATGAACACAACAACAACAACACTGGTGATCACGATATAAACACAACAGCAAAAACACTGGTGATCATGACATAAACACAATAACAACAACACTGGTTATCATGACATAAACACAATAGCAACACCACTGGTGATAACATAAAAACAACAACAACAACACTGGTGATCATGACATAAACACAACAGCAAACAACACTGGGGTGATAGCGACATAAACACAACAACAACAAAACGGTGATCAAGAACATAAACACAATAGCAACACACTGGTGATAACATAAAAACAACAACAACAACACTGGTGATCATGACATAAACACAACAGCAACAACACTGGTAATAGCGACATAAACACAACAACAACAAAACTGTGATCAAGACATAAACACAAAGCAACAACACGTGATCATGACAAAAACACAACAGCAACAATCACTGGTGATAACGACATAAACACACAGCAACAACACTGGTGATCACGACATAATCAACAACAACAACACTGGTGATAACGACATAAACACAACACACAACACTGGAGATCATGACATAAACACAATAACAACAACACTGGTGATCATGACATAGAACACAACAGCAACAACACTGGTGATAACATAAAAACAACAACAACAACAACACTGTGGTCATGAAAAATAAACACAACAGCAACAACACCGGAGATCACGACATAAACACAATACAACAAACTGGTGACACGACATAAACACAATAAGCAAACAACACTGGTGATAACATAAAAACAAAAACAACAACACTGTGATCATGACATAAACCCATTAGCACAACACTGGTGTATCACGACATAAAACACAACAGCAGCAAAAACAACACTGGTGATCACGACAATAAACAATTATAGCAACAACACTGGTGATCTCGACAAAAAACAACAGAAACAACACTGAATCATGACATGAAACACAACAGCTACAACACTGGTGATCACGACATAAACACAACAACAACAACACTGGAGATCACGACTTTAACAAACAACAGCAACAACACTGTGATCACGACATTACACAACACAGCAACACTGGTGATCACGAATAAACACAACACAACAACACTGTAAATCATGACATAAACACAACAGCAACAACACTGGTGATCAGACATAACACAACAGCAACAACACTGTGATTCACGACATAAACACAACAGCAACAACACTGGTGATCACGACATTAACACAACAACAACACTGGTGATCACGACATAAACACAACTCAACAACACTGGTGATCACGACATAACAAACAACAACAACACTGGTGATCACACATAAACACAACAACAACAAACACTGATATGAATCATGACATAAACACAACACAAACAACACTGTGATCACGACTTTAACACAACAGCAACAACACTGGTGATCAGCATAAACACAACAAAAACAACACTGGTGATCAACGACAAAACACACAACAACAACAACACGGTGATCACGATATAAACACTACACAAAACACTGTATCATGACATAAACACAATAACAACAATCACTGTTTATCAATGACATAAACACATAGCAACACCACCTGGTGATAACATAAAAACAACAACAACAAACACTGGTGATCATTACATAAACACAACAGCAACAACACTGGTGAAAGCGACATAAACACAACACAACAAAACTGATGATCAGGACATAAACACAAACTACAACACTGGTGATAACATAAAACAACAAACAACAACACTGTGATCATGACATAAACACAACAGCAATCAACCTGGAGATAGCGACATAAACATCAACAACAACAAAACTGGAGACAAGACATATACACAATAAGCAACAACACTAGTGATCATGACATAACCAACAGCAAGAACACTGGTGATAACGACATAAACACACAGCAACAACACTGGTGATCACGACATAAACACAACAACCACAACACTGGGGTGATAACGACATAAACACAACAGCAGCACACTGTGATCATGAACATCAACACAATACACAACACTGGTGATTCAAGCCAAAAACACACAGCAACAACACTGTTGATCAAGACATAAACCCAATAGCAACAACACTGGCTGATCACGACATAAACACAACACCAACAACACTAGTGATCATGACATAAACACAACAGCAAAAACACCGTTGATCACGACCTATAACAAAACACAACAACACTGGTGATCATGAAGTTAACACAACAGCAACAACACTGGTGATCACGACATTAACACAACAGCAATCAACACTGTGATCACGACATAAACACACTAGCACAACACTGGTGATAACATAAAAACAACACACTGGCGATCATGAACATAAACATCACCCAGCTACAACACTGTTGATAGCGACATAAACACAACACAACAACACTGGTTGATCAAGACATAAACAAATAGCCACAACACTGGGTGATCATGACAAAAAAACACAAGACCAACACCTGGTGATCATGACATAACACAACAGAAACAACACTGGTGATCACGACATAAACACAACAACAACAACACATGTGACACGACATAAACATACCAGCAACAACACGGAATCACTGACATAAACACAACAACAACAACACTGGTGATATCGACATAAACACAACAGCAACAACACTGGTGATCACGACATAAACACAACAACCAACAACACTGGGATCACGACCATAAACACAACAGTCAAAAACACTGGTGATCATGATAAACACAATAACAACAACACTGGTGATCATGACATAAACACAACAGCAACAACACTGGTGATCACGACATAACACAATATCAACACCACTGGTGATAACATAAAAACAACAACAACAACACTGGTGACCATGACATAAACACAACAGCAACAACACTGGTGATCACACATTAATCACAACAGCAACAACACTGGTGATCACGACATAAACACAACAGCAACAACACTGGTGATCACGACATTAACACAACAACAACCAACACTGGTGATCACGAACATAAAGAACAAACAGCAACAACTCTGTGATCACGACATTAACACAACAACAACAACACTGTGATCACGACATAAACACTACAACAACAACACTGGTGATTCCTGACATAAACACAACACAACAACACTGTGATCACGAACATTAACACAACAGCAACAACACTGGTGATCATGACATAAAAACAATCAACAACCAACACTGTGATCACGACTAAACACAACACAACAACACAGGTGATCACGAATATAAACACTACAGCAAAAACACTGGTGATCATGACATAAACACGATAACAACAACACTGTTATCATAGAACAATAAACCCAATCGCAACACCACTGTGATAACATAAAAACCACAACAACAACACTGTGATCATGACATAAACACAACAGCAACCAACAACTGGTGATAGCGACATAAACCAACAACAACAAAACTGGTGATCAAGACATAAACACAATAGCAACAACACTGGTGATAACATAAAAACAACAACAACAACACTGGTGATCATGACATAAACACAACAGCAACAACACTGGTGATAGCGACATAAACACAACAACAACAAACTGAGATCACGACATATACACAATAGCACAACACCGTGAATCATGACATTAACACACAACAGCAAGAACACTGGTGATAACGACATAAACACACAGCAACAACACAGATTGATACACGACATAAACACAACAACAACCAACACTGGTGATAACAGACGAAAAACACAACAGCAACAACACTGGTGATCATGACATAAACACAATAACAACAACACTGGTGATCATGACATAAACACAACAGCAACTACAACTGGTATCACGACATCAACCCAATAGCAAACAACACTGTGATCAACGACATAAACACAACACCAACAACACTAGTGATCATGACATAAACACACAGCAACAACACCGTGATCACGACCTTAAACAAACAGCAACAACACTGTGATCACGACATTAACACAACTGCAACAACACTGTGACACGACATTAACACAACACAACAACACTGTGATCACGACATAAACACAATAGCAAACAACAACTGGTGATAACATAAAAAACAACACATGTGATCATAACATAAACACAACAGCAACAACACAGGTGATAGCGACATAACCACAACAACAACAACAAAACTGTGATCAGACATAAACACAATACCAACACAGTTGTGTGTGTGTTGGGGGGGGGGGGGGGGGGGGGGGGGGGGGGGGGGGGGTTGGGGGTGATCATGACAAAAACACAACACACACTGGTGAATGACATAAACACAACAGAAACAACACGGTGATCAACGACAAAAACACAACAACAACAACACTGGTGTCACGACATAAGCATAACAGCACAACACTGGTGATCACGACATAAACACAACAACAACAACACTGTTAATCGACATAAACACAACAAACACACTGGTGATCACGACATAAACACAACAACAACAACACTGGTGATCACGACATAAACACAACAGCAAAAACACTTGTGATCATGACATAAACACAATAACAACAACACTGGTGATCATGACATAAACACAACAGCAACAACACTGGTGATCACGACATAAACACAATATCAACACCACTGGTGATAACATAAAAACAACAACAACAACACTGGTGACCATGACATAAACACAACAGCAACAACACTGGTGATAGCGACATTAACACAACAACAACAAAACTGGTGATCAAGACATAAACACAATAGCAACAACACTGGTGATAACATAAAAACAACAACAACAACACTGGTGATCATGACATAAACACAACAGCAGCAACAACACTGGTGATAGCGATATAAACACAACAACAACAAAACTGGTGATCAAGACATATACACAATACAACAACACTGGGATACATGACATATACACAATAAAAAAAAAAGCAACAACACAGGTGATAACGAATAACACAACAACAACAACACTAGTGATAACGACATAAACACAACAGCAACAACACTGGTGATCATGACATAACACAATAACAACAAAATTGTAGATCATGACATAAACACAACAGCAACAACACTGGTGATGACGACATAAACCAATAGCTAAACACTGGTGATCACGGCAACACACAACCGCAACAACACTGTGATCATGACCAAAAACCAACAGCAACAACACTGGTGATCACGACCTAAACAAAACAGCAACAACACTGGTGATCACAACATTAACACAACAGCAACAACACTGGTGATCACGACATTAACACAACAGCAACAACACTGGTGATCACGACATAAACACAATAGCAACAACACTGGTGATAACATAAAAACAACAACAACAACACTGTGAACATGACATAAAACAACAACAACACTGGTGATAGCGACATAAACACAACAACAACAAAACTGGTGATCAAGACAAACACAAAAGCAACAACATGGTGATCAGACATAAACCGACAACAGCAACAACAAAACTTGGGGGGTTGGGGGGGGGATTAAAAAACCCCACATAAACACAACAGCAACAACACTGGTGATCAACGACATTAACACAACACAACAACACTGGTGACATGACATAACCAAACAGCAACAACACTGGTGATAACGACATAAAACACAACAGCAACAACACTGGGTCACGACTTAACACAACAGCAACAACACTGTGATCAAGACATAAACACAACGCAACAACACTGGTTTGATCATTACATAAACACAACAACAACAATTGCGATCTTGAACATAAACACAACAGCAACACATTGGTGATAGCGACATAAACACAACAACAACAAAAAACTGGTGATCAGACATAAACACAAAACCCAACAACCACTGGTGATCATGCAAAAACACAACAACTACACTGGTGATCATGACATAAACACAACAGCAACAGCACTGTGATCACGTCCTAAACACAACAACAACACACTAGAGGTACACGACATAAAACATAACACAACAACACTGGTGATCACGACATAACACAACAACAACAACACTGGTGATAACACATAAACACAACAGCAACAACACTGGTGATCACGACATAAACACAACAACAACAACACTGGTGATCACGACATAAACACAACAGCAAAAACACTGGTTATCATGACATAAACACAATAACAACAACACTGGTGATCATGACATAAACACAACAGCAACAACACTGGTGATCACGACATAAACACAATAGCAACACCACTGGTGATAACATAAAAACAACAACAACAACACTGGTGAGCATGACATAAACACAACAGCAACAACACTGGTGATAGCGACATTAACACAACAACAACAAAACTGGTGATCAAGACATAAACACAATAGCAACAACACTGGTGATAACATAAAAACAACAACAACACTGTGATCATGACATAAACACAACAGCACAACAACACTGGTGATAGCGAATGAAACACAACAACAACAAAACTGGTGATCAAGACATATACACAATAGCAACAACACTGGTGATCATGACATAAACACAACAGCAACAACCCTGGTGATAACGACATAAACACAACAACAACAAGGTGATAACGACATAAACACAACAGCAACAACACTGGTGATCATGACATAACACAATAACAACAAAATTGTAGATCATGACACAAACACAACAGCAACAACACTGGTGATGACGACATAAACCCAATAGCAGCAACACTGGTGATCACGGCACAAACACAACAGCAACAACACTGGTGATCATGACATAAACACAACAGCAACAACACTGGTGATCACGACCTAAACAAAACAGCAACAACACTGGTGATAACGACATAAACACAACAGCAACAACACTGGTGATCACGACATAAACACAACAACAACAACACTGGTGATCACGACATAAACACAATAGCAAAAACACTGGTGATCATGACATAAACACAATAACAACAACACTGGTGATCATGACATAAACGCAACAGCAACAGCACTGGTGGTCACGACATAAACACAATAGCAACACCACTGGTGATAACATAAAAACAACAACAACAACACTGGTGACCATGACATAAACACAACAGCAACAACACTAGTGATAGCGACATTAACACAACAACAACAAAACTGGTGATCAAGACATAAACACAATAACAACAACACTGGTGATAACATAAAAACAACAACAACACTGGTGATCATGACATAAACACAACAGCAGCAACAACACTGGTGATAGCGACATAAACACAATAACAACAACACTGGTGATCATGACATAAACACAACAGCAACAACACTGGTGATAACGACATAAACACAACAACACTAGTGATCACGACATAAACACAATAGAAACCCAACACTGGTGATCAGACATAAACACAGCAGCAACAACACTGGTGTTTCATGACATAAACACAAAAAACAACTCTGGTGATCATGACATAAACACAACAGCAACAACACTGGGGGATCTTTGACTAAACACAGCAGCAACAACACTGGTGATAAGGGACATAAACACAACAACAACAACACTGGGATCATGACATAAACACAACAGCAAACAACACTGGTGATCATGACATAAAACGCAAGAACAACAACACTGGTGATAACGACATAAACACAACAACAACAACACTGGTGATAATGACATAAACACACAGCAACAACACTGGTGATCATGACATAAACACAACAGCAACAACACTGGTGATCATGACATAAACACAACAGCAACAGCACTTGTGATCATGACATAAAACACAACAGCAACAACACAAGCGATCATAACACACACGTCATAATTTCATGGCAAAAACGATCATGATAGACATGAAAGCAGCCAGGGTATACCATGATGACACACGATACAGCAACACAAAGGAACTGATACACATTATATCAGCAACACCTACGACGGTGAGGCACGGCAGCTGATACCAGATTTTGATGATACTGCAAATGATAGCGGCAGTGCAGACACTGATGACCCACAAATGATTAACAGTGACATACACACACAAGAATGAATATATGATAGCAGCCACACATACAATTAAGAATACATGATAGGTCGACTATAGAGACGCTTATGCATAATAGCTGCGGGGTAGATGATGAACTCAGACGACTGTAAAAAACGACAGAAGAAAAAAAAAAAACTGCCAGTCAGTGTTTAGACAAGCAGAGTTTGTCTTGAGCAAACTTAAGTTCGATCAATGGAAGAATATCATTAATGTTATTAAAACTTGATAGTTGTTACCTCCAGGGAGGAAGGTTTCGACCTGCAGCCTTGATCGCAATGAGAAGTGGTGACCTGCAGGTGAGAGGTCTTGACCTGCATGTGAGAGGTCTTGACCTGCATGTGAGAGGTCATGACCGGCGGTGAGGGGTTCTGGGACCTGCGGGTGAGAGGTCGTGCCCTGCAGGTGAGAGGTTTTGACCTGCAGATGAGGGGTTTCTTGACCTGCAGGTGAGGAGGTGCTGACCTGCAGGTGAGAGGTCTTGGCCTGCAGTGAGGGGCCTTGACCTGCAGGTGAGATGTCTTGACCTGCAGGTGTGGGGGTTTTGACCTGCAGATAAGAGGTCTTTACCTGCGATAAAATTTACTTGACCTGAAAGGTGGAGGTCTCGTTCTGCAGGTGAAACATCTAGGGTAATTCGCTGAAAACTTTGAACACTGGAAAATGTTTCTGTGTAGGTAAATTTGGGTTGTTACATCCAGCAGTGATCGTGGTAATGGAAATCGATTGGTGGACTTGTCTGGGGATATTGGTTACACGGAGTTGCTGGCCGCTCCTCTCTCCAGCCTTCACGAATACTCCTTGACCTGGTGTTACACTGGATATACCCACTATTAACTGATTGTATACTAGTGTTGGACGTCACACAGTTCATTAACTGCTTGTATAACTGGTACATAGAAAAATACTGTTACACAGATAGTAATTTGATTATGAATGCAACCGGGTCACAGATTTTTAACTGTTTGTGACTGGTGTGTCTGACAACCATGACATACGAATTTTCAATGATTTGACTTTTTCTAGTAAGATAGTAACTTGTAATACTAGTAACTTGTAATACTAGTAACTTGTAATTACTAGTAAAACCTGAAATACAGGTTAATAAACTGCTTGTGACCGGTGTGATTGTTAACTGCTTGTGACCGGTGTGATTGTTAACTGCTTGTGACCGGGGTGTGATTGTTAATGCTTGTGACAGGTGTGATTGTTAACTGCTTGTGACTGGTGTGTTTTTTAACTGTTGTGATGGTGTGACTGAAATCAGTTTCGACAGATTTTTCAACTGGTTGTGACTGGAGTGACAACAATTAAGTCACACAGACATAACTGACTGTGTCAGGTAAAAGGGACACTGGTGCAACTAATGTATATTTTATTGTGGCAATGTTTCGCTCTCCCCGGGCTTTATCAAGCTGTAATGGTTTGACAAAGCTCCTGGAGAGCGAACCTTGCCACAATAAAATGTCACATAGTTACACTTTGTGTCCCTCTACCTAACATTAATTTTATTAACACACTGGCCAATTCCCACCAAGGCAGGGTGGCCCGAAAAAGAAAAACTTTCACCATCATTCACTCCATCACTGCTTGCCAGAAGTGTGTTTTACACTAAAAGTTTTTAAAAATGCAACATTAACACCCCTCCTTCAGAGTGTAGACACTGTACTTCCCATCTCCAGGACTCAAGTCCGGCTGCCGGTTTTCCTGATTCCCTTTATAAATTTTAATTTGCTCACACTCCAACCAAAACGTCAAGTATTAAAAACCATTTGTCTCCATTCACTCCTATCAAACACGCTCACGCAAAGCCTGCTGGAAGTCCAAGCCCCTCGCAACCAAAACCTCCTTTACCCCCTCCCCTCCAAACCTTTCTAGGCCGACCCCTACCCCGCTTCCTTCCACTACAGACTGATACACTCTTGAAGTGTAAATGTTGGTAATTCTACCACCATTTTAAAGCATCACTATTGCTGAGGTAGCCGCAATTTTTTTTTTTTGTTTTTTTACATTTAGCTGTCGACTCGGCTGGTTTGTTATGCATCTTAAATTTTAGTGGGATGGTAGCTCAAGAGGCTAGGAACGAAGACTCAAAAGGTACAGCAGCTGTACTTCTGGATATATATCAACAAATATCTGATGCAAGCGATATTAGGACATTGACTTAACATTTAGTAATAACACACCAATTCAAAAATTCACAAAAAAAGATATTTTAAAATTGTCTTTTCTATATTCTCGCTCATGGGCAACAGTAAAAATTTCTACTTCTGTATCGTAAAACATTTAGTTTTTATACAATTTTAAAGCTTAATATAAAGCCCTAATTATCCTATCACGTAAAATATTTAGTGTTACAAAAAAAGCGATTTAAAGTTAGAGATTCCAGTGAAAATAAAAGGGTCCCCCTTTTGCATCCCGCCTGTTACGGGTTTTCGTACAAAATAGTGTATCCTTGTCCAATATCCATTAGAAATCAGTATTATTCAAAAGTGCTTCAGGCCCCCCCCCCCCCCCCCCCCCCCCCCCCCCCCCTTTTTTTTTAAACTGAGGTATAATAAATTAAAAAATTTTAAATTAATCAAGTATCAAAAAAAAAAATATCACATCTCCGAGTACAAATTATTGTGCTGAGAGCACTATACTTTTAAATTTAAATACCCTCTGGTCATTAACATTTAATAAGATATTACAAATTGTACAAATTTTTTATGTGTGTAAGTGCTTTAAGTGTTCATTAGGTCTCAAGACTTATAGACTTAAACAAATGCTGACAAAGTCCTTAAATAAATTTAAAATTTTTTGACCGACTGGAACCCAAAAAGTCTGCTTGAACAACAAAACGACTGATAAGCCGAAAAACAATATAACAAGCAACTGCGACACAGAATCAGGAACAAGGAGATATTATAACGACACTAAGCAGGGACCATCAGCAGATCCTCCACAAAAAGTTACAAAACTCCCATACTACTGAATCTAAGTTCAGCATAAGAAAATCACCGACTGTGATAATACACAGATCCCAGTACAAGTTAGTAGGTCAGAAGCTACAGCTAGGACCTGAGAGTCAGAGTGCCTATGAGACACACAACCTCAGTCCCAACGTCGAAAATCACTAAGTCTATACAAGGTTCTGTGAACAGATTTTCTACAGAACTAACAAGAATAATGAATCAGACAATCTGTCCAACCACCAAGCAAGTCTAGAGCAGACTGAATACTTCAGACGAGGTGAGGACACCCCCCCTCGATCACGTGATAGCTCCGTGGGCAGCAGCCGCCCATCAAGAAGCAGAAGCGGCAGTATAACGGCAACAAGCGATAATTACAGTAGTTTGACAATCAAGACTTGAACTGAGCACATAATTGTTACATCCTAGCAACATAAGTCAAATAAATTTAAAGAAATACATTTACGATTTAGCTATTATCGCAAATATAAGCAATATAAAATTATATGAAAAGGTAATATATATTATATATATATACATAATAATCATTGTAACCCATTCAGGGGTTTTAAAAACCCCCTTCCCAACACGAACAGACGGTCGCCACTAGGAGTTGAAATTAATGTCTTTCACATTATTACTGATTACTCAGGTTACATTACTAGCAATATATTAATATAAAAATTAATCAGTCTCTTGTGCCAAGCACTTCTACAATTTCACAGCGTCTGTCACTAGGATATGCCCCTAGTACTAGGGCAGTACACAGTATCGTATCTCTGCATACTCGTGGTTATGTACATCAGTGTGAGACAGGATAGCGCAGCAAGGAGGGCATTTTGAGGCTCGATCAAAAGTAGAGGAGACTGCATTCCACTCTTAAGTAGGGGTTTTGTGGAATGCTATGCAGTATGGACATCTGAGTATGAAACAGCTTAAGGTGTGTAGTGAAGGGGGGGGTCTGCGGCAGGACAGTGTTGCGCCACACGCAGTACATCACCCACACCACACTACCCACACAACACTCAGCATATGTCTCCTCACACACATCAATACTGTGAATATATAAATATAATAATTAGACATGACATAGTATACATAGTTAATATGGGCTGGAGGGATTACGTTACTTTACGAATTTGACATAACAAGTAACCCAAGGTTTTTTGGGCATTGAATTACGTAAATTTTTAAATGGGGAAGTGCCAAATACTCGCCCAAAATGTTCAAAGGACACACAAGAGCTAGAGCCTCTTTCTCAATAGTGGCTTTAATTTTTCTGGTGCCCGTTTGAGCTTAAATGAATAGTAACATATAGGATGGAGAATATCAGTGGATTTTGATGTTGGAGCAGCACAACACCTACTGCATAACAACTCGCATCTATATGTAAAAAGATGGAAAGATTGAAATTAGGATCAACGCTGGAGCAGAGGAAAGCAGATGCTTCAACCTTTTGAGCAAATCTGAATAATGTCTAGTCCAGATAAAATGAACTTTGCTACTAGAGCTCATAGTGAGAGGTGTAGGTGGAGGTGAGTGCGCTGGCTTGCCTGTCACTTGACACACGTGGAAAAACGTCGCACATGATTACCCTACTGTTTCCTTCATCTTTGGCCAAGTAAAATGTTTTGCCAGTTTACCGAGTGCTTCTTGACACCAAATGTCCTCCAATGGGACTATTGTGAGCAAAATAAAATGGCTTGTTCACGAAATGTAACTGGAAACACTACGAGATGCTTGACTGTGGTGGAAACACTATCAGCTGACAACTTGCATGTATTTTTCTCCATCAGTACACCATTACTATAATAGTAACAATTATCGAGATCCTTTGCTTCACTCTCAGTAACTGCTATATCTCTCAGTCCTTTCAGTGACTGATCAACAAACTGATCCTTGATTAAATCATCATGAGTAAGAAATTTAACGTCAGGTGTGTCCTGACTAGGTTGAAGACCGGGGGGAGTCAATGTTAATGATCCTGGGTGCAGAGCGTCACTAAATAACATAGTCAAGCCCAAATCATTGTCATCAACTAACTCAACAGGAGACAAGGATGGTTGTTGTATCTTTGACATAGCTCTAGTAATTGCGCTGAGAGGAAATAAAATAGGTTTCTCTCTACAAGCTTCAGTGGCATAATTATCATCAGTGTTATCAATCACAAGTGGTTCCCTACATATACCAGCATGAAGGATATCGTTCCCTATCAACAAGTCCACTGACCTGATGGGAAATACACCACTGGATATACCCACTGAAATATAACCAGTATAATAGCTTGTTTCAATATAAACTTTGTACAGAGGCACTTTTATAACAGCCCCTCCATAGGCTTCTAACAATTCATCTATCTTGGTATAGGTATCGTCAGTTATGGGCAGTACATCTTCTCTTAATAACGTGAGATAACTGCCAGCGTCTCTGAAAGTAATTATCTCAGTTAGATGTGATTCGTCAAATCCTATTCTACCTCTTGAAAAGTAAGGACTCATGGCTGAACGAATCTTTTCGTCAGATACACTTTCTGACGCTAGTCATCTATCCTGAGTCACATTATCTAAAACAGTAAGATCAGAGGTATTACTAGGATTTTGGTGCCTTTGTTGCTCGGAAGAGGATACGACTTGTGTGGGAGCGCCAGCCGCACGACTGCTTCTCGTATCTCTTTCTAACTTATAGCAATACTCTCTAGCATGTCCTTTTCTGTTACAATAGTTACATTTAACTTTTTTTTCTTCTCGATATCAGATTTCTGTCTAGCCACAGGACAGGTTCAGGATTGGGGTTTTTCCTGGTAAAGGTATGAGAAGTTACAGTAGCAGATACATCGGGGCCGGCAATGAGCAGCTGATTTAGGTTGCCAACTTCTAGGACAATTTTTAGTTACCTTGTTTTTTTTGTGTTTTAGTTTGTACAAGTTTGTGAGAAATCTCGTAATTGTCTGCTAATGCTGCATTTTCCCAGAATATCCGGGGTTTAGTATGATCGATCAGATATTCTCGTATGTCAGCAGGCATACAGTTGTTAAACTCTTCGTGTAGTAACAACTGAAAAAGGGACTGTCGTAGTTGTTACACTTGGCAGCTCTAGACCATCTCTCAAAGCAACTTTTTTCTCACGAGCAAATTCTACACAAGTTTGATTTTTGTCGTCGTTGAACGTACGAAATGCTCTTTGATAACTTACAGGTAACAATTATATGTCTCTAAAATAGTTTGTTTGACAGCGTCATAAGTAATGTACTTGGCAAATGGTAAAGCAGCAGTAAAAGTTTGAGCTCTTCCTGTAAAGCTGTATGCAACAATGTTGCCCAGTGCTTACGTGGCCAGTTCATAGCACGTCCCTGGTTCTCAAACACATCAAATAGGTGTCTAAGTCACTCTCAAAAAACTTAGGAACCATGGATGCAGCTTTCTGCACATTAAATGTGTCCTGTGATCTGTCAGTCTGTTGTCTTCCCAGACGAACATTTTCTCTTTGGAAATTCTTCTTCGTTCAATTTCCTCTTTGCCTCTATTTTTTGCAGTCTGCAACATAATGAGGCGTTCCAACCTCTCAAACTGTTCCTGAGAGATAGGACCAGTGGGTAATGGAGGGTAAGGAAAAAAAAACATGTCTTTCTGGACTGTCCTTAGGGGCGGACACTTCGTCCAGCCGTCTCTAGAGAGTCTAGATCTGGTCTAGGATAAGTAGATACAGGTGTAGCATACACTGTACTAGTATTAGGCTGTGTCATGCTAACAGTTAGGAGGGAAGGCGTGAGTGAGAACTGAGCTACACTAGGCTCAGACACTAGGCTCACTTCTGCCTTAGTTGCTCTTTCTTCTTCATCAAATAGTCATACTTCCTAATTGTGACACTAGGCTTTCTGAATCTGAATCATAATCAGACATCTCTGTATGAGCAGGAAACAATATATCTTTAATCAACGCTCTGACAGTTTCTGCGGTGTAATTCCTGTTATACGTCACACCGAGATATTTGGCTACTCGCCAACACGTCTGAAGTTTTAATGTACTTAACTCAGACAAAGTCAGAGTATCAATTAACTGTTTCACTTTGGCATACATCACGAAAATAATTGTACTACGAGAGAGTGATTATTGGAAACTATAATCCTGATAGGAATTTTAGTGTTGGTTGTCTTAGAGTTAAAACTCATAAACAGTATTTGAAACACCTTGGATCAAGAGCCTCCCGGACGGGCCCCCATTTGTTACAAAAAACGCGATTCTAAAAGCTTAGAGATCTCCAGTGAATACTAGAAAGGACTGCCCTTCTAGCATCCAGCCTGTTACTGGGTTTTGTAGCAAGTAGTCAGTATCCTTGTCCAATTATCCATTAGAAAACAGTATTATTCAATAGTGCTTCAGGATTACAACTGGTAGGCTACTAACTAGAGAAATTAAAATTTAATAAATTTATTAAGTCTAGAGGTATATTATCAAATTAAATTAAAAATTTAAAATTTAAACACAGTAATCAAAATAATATCACATCTCTCGAGTACAATATTATTGTGCTGAAAGCACATATCACATTTATAATTCTTAAGTACCGTCTGGTACATTAAAAATTTAATAAGATATTACAAATATGTACAAGTTTGTATATGTGTGTAAGTGCTTTAAATTTGTTCATTATGTCTCAAGACTTACTAGACTTAAACAAGTGACTGACAAAGTCCTTAAAATAAACTAATTTCTTGGACCGACTGCCAACCAGAACAGTCTACTTGAACAAACAAAACGACTGATAAGCCGATCAACAATATAACAAGCAACTGCGAAAACAGAATCAGGAACAAGGAGGTAATATAAACGACACTAAGCAGGGACAATCAACAGATCCTCCACAAAAGTTACAAAACTCCCATACTACTGAATCTAAGTTCAGCATAAGAAAATCCCCGACTGTGATAATACACAGATACCAGTACAAGTTAGTAGGTCAGAAGCTACAGCTCAGGACCTGAGATGCTCAGAGTGTCTATGAGACACACAACCTCAGTACAACGTCGAAAATCACTAAGTCTATACAAGGTTCTGTGAACAGAGTTCTACAGAACTAACAAGAATAATGAGACAGACAATCTGTCCAACCACCAAGCGAGTCTAGAGCAGACTGAATACTTCAGACGAGGTGAGGACACCCCCCCCTCGATCACGTGATAGCTCCGTGGGCAGCAGTCGCCCATCAAGAAGCAGAAGCCGGCAGTTTTAACGAGCAAAAAGCGATAATTACAGTAGTTTGACAATCAAGACTTGAATGAGCACATAAAATGTTACATCCTAACAAACAAGTCAAATAACAATATAAAACAATACATTTACGATTTAGTTATTATCGCAAATATAAGCAATATAAAATTATATGAAAAGGTAAAAAATTTCATTATTTTATATATACATAATAATCACTGTAACCCATTCAGGGGTTGCAACATTTAGCAACACACGTGGTTCTGTGTTACATATATGAACTTGAATACACTTCTGAGGAAAACATTGTCTGCTCATCGTGTCTGCTTATCTGGCCGTCAGACATATTTACTATTCCTTGTGTACATTGGCGTCTATTTTGCTTGAGTTGCATTTCTCTCTCACATAACATATCCATATTTACAATCGATTTCTTTTGCCTGTTAAATGAATTTTCCATTGCAGATTAACATGAACAGACGAGGATGACTGAACAGTGTAGACAACTTTTGTTATGTATGTGGCAGGTACTCACTACGAGGTTAACGTAAAATGAAAAAAGCTAAATCGTTTTCAAGACTGCATTCAAGTAATATTTCGGATCACACTTACGAGGGTGGAACCTATTAGGGAGAAGGGAACAAAAGTATCTTAATTTAGCACACGCCATGCTAGTCAGGCGGCCATCTAACAGATGGGGAATGGTATGTGAGTTTTCACACTGATGTAAGGCATCTTTTGAATGAACTGAGCTATGAACACCCGTTCTAATGAATGAAGACTATTCATCGATGCCAACGAGGTCAGTCTGAAAGCAGTGCTCTTTCAAAAACGGCAATAAAAAGCCATCTGTACCGGTGGTTCCTGTTGTGGGATGGAAATTCTTCTCAGCTGACAAAAAACAACTACCACAGGTGCGGACCTAAAGTGCTAAGATTAATACTTAGTCTCCAAAATTGGTTACACAAAACAAAATGGCTTCCCTTTTTGAAATAATCATGAATGTGCTAACTACTACATGATCAAAAAATAGCAGCAAAAAAAGACCCTATCCCATAAGCCACTAATGCATCCTCGAAAAATATTTCTTCCACCCTTGGATGTTAAAGTTGGACTTAATGAAAAACTTTGTAATGGGTTGGATGGTGGAGATGCGGGATTTCTTTTCCGTTACAAAAGGAAGTTGAAGAGTTTTAATTGACGTAAACTGTAAACCCGAAGTTATAGTTGGGCGACAAAAATACGTGAATATCATCCGACACGGTATTCTATCAAAACTGGCGCCCGTGGAGCCGGCTGCAAGGGAAGGTTCCAGACGGTTGTCCAGGACTTTTAGAAAGACACAGAACATTATGCCCAGTTCAGAGCAAATATTTGATAGAAGCCCTATATACTTATATAGAACATTTGGTGAACGTATGTCTCTAAACTGCACTTTCTTCATTGCGCCTGGACTTCTTGCCATCAGACCAAGATGATGGGGCGTAACTGTTGTAGTTGCTAATAATGTTTAACATTCTTAAATTTTCTAATTCCATGTGAAAAAAATGTTTCTGAATGTCCTTGAAGTATTCTTGGAAGCAGTTCCTTTATAATAGGGAATAGTTTTTATTGACTAATTATATCTACCTTTATAGATGTACACCTAAATTTTTTGATGGAACAGGATCTGTTAAATAAACATTTCTTGAAATATATATCTTCCTGAAAACCAAAATTTGTCGTGATAACCAATTTTGATTTCGAATTTGGAATCAGGATACTTACTTATATTACATGATTTTACTAGCAGACCCAAATAATATTTATTACCCAGCGAGCGGATCATCGACAATGTGCACAAGTGGCCATAAGACCAAGCACATACTTTGAATTCAGTTTTGACCAACATCTGTTACTATGTCAAACCGCAAGATGTACTTTTTAACAAGCCTAATTTTTTTTGTTTTTCGTCAGGGGGAAATCTAAACCGAAAGAGTCATATATCGCAGGACGAAATGAGGTCATTCAGATTCAGTCCAAGGAGAGGAGGATAAGGTTTTAGCTTTGAATCAAGAGCCCTATCACAGCAAAACACACTTCTTTGAGGGTAACTAAGCTAATACCTGGCAACTACATGTCAGGAAGTCTGTTTACGTTGCAATAACATAATTAAATACTGTGCTTTTTCTCATTTTATCATCAGTGAGTTACAGTCTTCTCTGGCTTCCTTGTAACTGTATTCTATGATGTAATGCGGTGAGGAGACACCCTAAGCGGGGTTCCAGTGTGGCGACCACTGCAACGGCACGCATGAAATCGGCTGTAGAATGTGGCAAGCTGACTCGCTGACAAACTCAGTCCTCGGTCTTCATTGTCTATATATAGAGATATTCGGGTAGTAAGGCAAGAGATACTGCAGTTGTGGTTCTGTTTGAAGATTCTGAATATTAGCATCAGACTTTTTATGAGTTAATAACTGGTGATTCACTTTCCGGGACTCTTGCAGTGTATTGCATGTTCTGATCTTTATAATAAAGTTTCTACCATACACACATACTTGATATAGCATAGGGCGGCTATATCTAGCCACCTCTGCACGGTGTATCGATGGCAAGTATGTACCAACATGCAGTTACTTTTCGGAAATGTTGTTTTAAAACATTTGATAAAAGCGTGCTGGTGAGTGTGAGCACAGGGGATGCTTGGAACGTAATCTCACAGAGGCAAGGAACATGAGCATGATGGAACCAACCCCTTGACTGGAACTCATTATGTGTATTGATGGGATTAATTGTGGAGCGCCTTTCTATTTGGGAGAAACTCCTTAATACCATAGTTGGTATTAAAGTTTAATACCACCGGCTCGCTGGGCTTAAAAGATAGGAGGGGGGGAAAAAATAGGGTTATTCTTTTTTAAAAATCATAGCCTATGTTCTTTATCCAGTTTTTTTTTTTTATTCTGCGAAGGTAAAAAAAAAAACGCCAGAAAATGATTACAGCACAATTGAGAAAGGTTTGTTCCTGATTAGCAGCCCTATTACAACCCAGGAGTCCCAAAGGCCCCTGTTACCCCTGGGTTTTTTTTAAAGGGAGAAAAAATAAACACACCCCAAAAAAATTTTTGACTTATATTATCCTTCCCTTTTTTAAAAAACAGAAGTATGTACCTTTACCTAATTACAGCAATAGGTTTTTAGTCATTTTTCCACGGTAAGCAAGGCAAAAATAGAAGCCACTAGAGACGGGGCCCGGGGCCTTCAACCAGCTTAAAAATGGGAATGACAAGGGGGGGGACAGGAGAGGGGTACCCAACAAAACCCCTCTGCGATTGCCAAAAAATATTTCTCATTGGCTGGAACCCTGGGTAGGGTTAAAAGGGGAGGAGCCCCATCGTAAACCCCTTAGTCCCCTGGTTCGTGGTTGGGGGGATAGCCTTAAATGAAGGTGTGTAAAAGCGCCCAATAAAGGTTACGTACTCTTTGCATGCCCACAGCCCACCTAGTACTGGTAAAATAGATTAAAAAACCCGGAAAACTCCCAAAAAAAAAACCCCGGGGGGGAAAATAATAAATACACGATTAATGCGCTGGGCTCTGAATAGTCAGCTATTTATGTATTGGTTTTTTAAAGGAATAATAGATACGTTCGATTTTTGGCTGATTTTTTAAAAATTTTTAGTTTGGGGACAGCTATGAAAAATTAGTTTTTTCTAAGAGTGTAATTTTTATTTAAATTTAAGACACTGCGGGGAAGGTTCCGTCAGGGGCACCACCATTATCCCCACCATAACACCCCATAACCACTTTCCACCAAAAACACCACCCCCAACATCCCACCCGCCAGTTTCCTCACCACACCCCCACCAAACACCACCACCAACATTTTATCACCATAACCACCACCCCCCACTATCAAAAAAACCCAACCCCCAC
>NW_026509162.1:0-14346 GCF_026875155.1 Cherax quadricarinatus
CCCCCCAAACCCCCCCCCCCCCATTCTACCCCCCATTCAAATAAAAACAGGTTTACCCACTCACGGACATATTGACATATATACATTAAGATAACAGTTGTCATGCTTGTCCACAAAGTGTATTAAACGACCACAAGACTGCCTG
This sequence comes from Cherax quadricarinatus, assembly GCF_026875155.1. Classification (NCBI taxonomy): domain Eukaryota; kingdom Metazoa; phylum Arthropoda; class Malacostraca; order Decapoda; family Parastacidae; genus Cherax; species Cherax quadricarinatus. Next base: position 146 of record NW_026509162.1, read on the forward strand.
AACAGTGTACTAACAAGAGTCATGGTTTAGATAAATCACAACAAACATTACTTTGCACAACATAAAAGGCATGTAGCACACATAAGTATTTCACTACAGGAAAGACACCTATCCTAAAATTATCCCCAAACACAAACGTGTTTGAAGCCTCAAAACCCCCCCCCCCTTGCATGTCCCACCCAAACCTATTCACAACCAAACATACAAATTATACAGTAAAGAAAAAGAATAAAAACCGTAACACATGATACAGTACATGTATATACACAACCCATTTCAAAAATTTATCCTCAAGTAATTACAAAGGGTCTGTCCTGTGCATAAAAGAGGCCTCATAAAGCAGTCCTGCACAAGTAACACAACCATTTGTTTTTATACATTGTGTATGCATGGGTATAAAATACATACCCAATACTTGACATAGAACAAAAGAATGCTCCTCAAACCTCCACCATACAGACCCCACCCACTATTATACAATATATAGTCCAAGATTCATACACACAGCAGCAGCATACGCCACCTCAACCCGCACCAGCGTACCTTAGGGGGGCACCCCAGGCGCAGGCAGCAACACCTCTAACCAGAACCTAACACTACTCACTTTCCCACAATTTGCAGACACTCTGACAGCACAATATCAAGCCACTTTCATTCTAACACTGGCACATGCCCCTCTCTCAAGGAGCACGCTATCTGGTGCCCCAGACACACACGCCATTAACCTCGCTCCATCAAGCAGCAGACCTCATCACCCCTTTCCACGACTTTTTCCGCCCCTGTCTAAACCCCCCCTCACACCTGGCTAAGGTTTCCTCCCGCGCTGCCCCACTTGTACTTTTGCATGCCCACTTGGGCCCTGGGCCACGTTTTGCCATGCTCTCCACGCACGACAACCGTGCCACCTGGCACCACCTGCTGTCGCTGCTCACCTCCACTAGCACACCGCCCCCCCCCCCCCATCTACCGATGCTTTTCCCTGTTCGTTGAGCCGGCGTCGGGACGTCGTCAGAGTCCGACATTGCTGAAAGCCCTCTTCCTCGTCCCAGCATCCTCCTCCATGTTTGTGACCGGATCGTCCACACGATGTACCTCCACCACTAACCTTCGTCTCTGCCTTCTGACGAGGGGTCCCCACCACGCCCCCGCCAGCCCCACCACACCAACAACCTCCTCCTGCTGCTGCCCGACCGCCACAGACACGATCTCGACTGGCCGTCGTCACAGCCGGGAGACCACATCCGTAATGAAAAACATGGTATGTAAAACAGACGCTATTGTCGCATCCAAGTCCTCCACTTCCACCGTCACCTGATCTTCCCCGGAAGCCTGCTGTACCACCGCGATGCAGGGACTCGAGAGACGACAGCTCCAGATTCGACACCACCACCGGCTCCTCAATCTCCTAAACTCCAAACCGACCGTGGCCACCATCTCCTTTTCGTCCACGTATGGACCTCCTGCCCATCGTCATTCGTTGAGCCACCGGCTGGCCTTTCTGGCCTGCCCGCGCTGCCCACACTCTGCTGCCATATGATCATATCACCGCAGAGGCGACACTCCGTCGTTGACCAGCATAAGACACCATGACCTGTGTGCGGAAGTCATAAAGGGTACACATACGATGGTATGGCCTGGCGTAGAGACATCTTAAGGTAAACGAACCGTCTGGGAGACCAACATACGCCCCAGCCCCCCCGCATGCCTTGTTTAGCCATGTGTATCACTCCGTATCCTCTGAAAAACACTGCGGAAAGATCCGTTGCATGGGCCTCGAAGGGCACATTGCGCAGTTTCACCCACGTATATTGTCGAGAGACATCCACCATACGCACATGCACGTCAGGGACACATCTACGCAGAGATCTTGGAATTGCCAACCAGCTGCTCGTCCCACTGGCTCGTAAGAGTTTTTACAAATACCGGTATGCGCCATTTAATGCCAAAACCGTACAAATCCTTGTCTGCAATACCATAAGTGTCAGGGATAACTTAGGTAGCAAACTTGTTCATTCTCAGGCGTAATCGCCCCCCCAACAAGCTGTATACCAACGGTATTTACCCCGCCTCCTCACGCTGAATACCATGACGTCACTGGATAGCTTGCTAACTGTCAGCAGAGAGGTATGAGGCACGTCCACACTCCCGGGAGCTAGGCGCGAATGTAGTGCATATAGTGCATGTAGTAAAATGTATACATGTGTACCATGTAGTACATGTAGTGCATGTAAATACATGTAGTGCATGTAGTACATGTAGTACATGTAGGGGCATGTAGTGCATGTAGTGGGATGTAGTGTATGTAAATGTAGTGCATGTAGTGTATGTAGTGCATGTAGTGCATGTAGTGCATGTAGTGCATGTAGTACATGTAGTACATGTAGTGCATGTAGTACATGTAGTACATGTAGTACATGTAGTGCATGTAGTACATGTAGTACATGTAGTACATGTAGTGCATGTAGTACATGTAGTGCATGTAGTACATGTAGTGCATGTAGTGCATGTAGGTATGTACATGTAGTGCATGTAGTGTATGTAGTGTATGTACATTTAGTGCATGTAGTGCATGTAGTGTATTACATGTAGTGCATGTAATGCATGTAGTGCATGTACATGTAGTGCATGTAGTGTATGACATGTAGTGCATGTAGTGTATGTACTGTATGTACATGTAGTGCATGTATGTGTACATGTAGTGCATGTAGTGTATGTAGTGTATGTACATGTAGTGCATGTAGTGTATGTACATGTAGTGCATGTAGTGTATGTAGTGTATGTACATGTAGTGCATGTAGTGTATGTAGTGCATGTTGTACATGTAGTGCATGTAGTGCATGTACATGTAGTGCATGTAGTGTATGTAGTGTATGTACATGTAGTGCATGTAGTGCATGTAGTACATGTAGTGCATGTAGTGCATGTAGTGCATGTAGTGCATGTAGTACATGTAGTACATGTAGTGCATGTAGTGCATGTAGTGTATGTACATGTAGTGCATGTAGTGTATGTAGTGTATGTACATGTAGTGCATGTAGTGCATGTAGTACATGTAGTACATGTAGTGCATGTAGTGCATGTAGTGCATGTAGTACATGTAGTACATGTAGTGCATGTAGTGCATGTAGTGCATGTAGTACATGTAGTACATGTAGTACATGTAGTGCATGTAGTGCATGTAGTGCATGTAGTACATGTAGTACATGTAGTGCATGTGCATTAGTGCATGTAGTACATGTAGTACATGTGCATGTAGTGCATGTAGTACATGTAGTGCATGTAGTGCATGTAGTGCATGTAGTACATGTAGTGCATGTAGTACATGTAGTACATGTAGTGCATGTAGTGCATGTAGTGCATAAATACATGTAGTGCATGTAGTGCATGTAGTGCATGTAGTACATGTAGTACATGTAGTGCATGTAGTGCATGTAGTGCATGTAGTACATGTAGTACATGTAGTACATGTAGTACATGTAGTACATGTAGTGCATGTAGTGCATGTAGTGCATGTAGTACATGTAGTACATGTAGTACATGTAGTGCATGTAGTGCATGTATGGCATTTTAGTACATGTAGTGCATGTAGTACATGTAGTGCATGTATGCATGTAGTGCATTTTACATGTATGCATGTAGTACATTAGATAATATAGTGCATGTAGTGCATGTAGTGCATGTAGTGCATGTAGTACATGTAGTACATGTAGTGCATGTAGTACATGTAGTGCATGTAGTGCATGTAGTACATGTAGTGCATGTAGTGCATGTAGTGCATGTAGTACATGTAGTGCATGTAGTGCATGTAGTACATGTAGTGCATGTAGTGCATGTAGTGCATGTAGTGCATGTATACAAGTAGTACAGTTTGTGTATGTATTGCATGTAGTACATGTACATGTAGTGCATGTAGTACATGTAGTACATTAGTGCATGTAGTACATGTAGTGCATGTAGTGAATGAGTACATGTATACATGTAGTGTATGTATGCATGAGTACATGTACATGTAGTGCATGTAGTACATGTAGTACATGTAGTGCATATAGTACAGTAGTGAATGTAGTACATGTAGTGTATGTACTACATATAGTAAAAATTATTACATTGCATGTAGTACACTACACTATTATTATTTTTTACTTAATACATGTATTACGTTTTAGTGAAAAAACAAAAGGTATAACAATACCGACAGGTTGTTAGGTAAGACACATATGCAACATTAGACAACTTTATCCGAAACGTTTCGCCTACACAGTAGGGTTCTTCATCGAATACAACTACTACTACTACACTACCCTGCACGTCTCCTTCCGACAGTATTTAAGTCTCCGCACTGTCGCTTGATCTTCAATAGTTCCTGACTATGGAACTGAAATTCTCCAGGCCGAGGGACAACAACCTCAAATTCACGATTTTAAGGTGATGGACTGATTACATCGTCTTCAAAACTCTACGTTCCTGCCATTTTTCCTGTATTCGACGAAGAACCTACTGTGTGGGCGAAACTTTTCGGAAAAAGTTGTCTAACTGTTGCATATTTCCCCAACATGCTGTAGTGTATTTATATTTTATACATTGTGCATGTAGTACTTTACTACAAATAGTCAATTATTACTGTGCATTATTGTTATTATTTACTTAAACTTCAACTTTTACACACTTTTGGCTTTAAAAAATTTTTCATACTTTTTGGGGTGCCTGAAATCAGACGAAAGGGATCAATGGGGAAAGGAAAAAATTTTTTTAAAAAGGGTTTTTTTTATTTTTAGTATCGAAATTTTTGAATTTTCTATTTTTAATATTTAAAAAGCTTTAAAATTTTTTTGACTGTTTTCAAGAATCTGTTTTAAAATTATAACTCGATTAAATTTTAAAATTGTTTTAATATTTTTTTTTTAGTGAAGTGCAAACCCATCGGAGTTAATTTTATAATTGATGGAAATTTTTTCTAAATTTTTACGGGATAACTAATAAAAAATTATAAACATATACCTATCTATCTATTCTTTCCCCTCCAACCGGAGGGCCCAAGAGAGAAGAAAGAAGAATAAGAATAGAACACACCCCCCCCGGGGGCCACCCCCCGGGGTCACCATCTGGAGACTGCCATCCCCACGAACCCCTTTGAACTCCCCAAATAGGGAGCTTTTTCGGCCTAAACCAGGGTCGAGTGAGGTTTGCGCTGCAACCCCCTGCGTTCAGAGCAACCTGTACAACAGGGCGCTGAGTGTGAGGGGGCGCAAATACCATAGTAATTGAGCTCCTTTGGGGCGTTTTTCCCCTTTTCAGTGCAAGTCTTCCCCCCAACAATCTTAGGGAGAACCTAGGGAATCCGGGCGTGGGGTGTATTGTACCCAATGGGGCTTATAAAATCTCGTCAAACTGAATTCCACTCCGTGTAAGTTTTTGGTGACGAGTTCCAAGACGTGAGTTTACGCACCCATTTGGGAAGGGTGCTTTTGATCGCGTATTCGCCACTTTACGGGGGGTTAAAAGATACGAAATGACCCTTTTTGAGGCGATGGGGCACATAAGGGTGTTTTTGGACATGGGGCCGACACGGCAAAAAAGGCAATGGACGGCGGGGCTTACAGGGGACGTCCAGGTACCTTTTCCCCTAAAATGACTCTGAGACACCCAACCGTTTTACTTCGTTTGGGGGACTTCGGGACGCAAGTTATGGTATCGATGCCGGACAAGACGTACGTGCAGAATTGGGCGTACCCCCTTTTGGGGGCAGAGTGCGGAAAGCTGAGGGGCGCCACGCAAACTGGGGAAGCCCATTACCAGCTGATAGCTGTTGAGACCCGGGCGCAAGCGGGCCGGGGCGCTTGGGTGAAGAGGTAGGATTCCAAAGAGGAGAAGGCATGGGGGAGTAACTGTGTTTAAAAGGGACTGTTACTACCACAGGAAAATACAGAAGTGCAAGTGCGGAGGAGGTGCGGGCTCAGAGGAAACTTCAGGAAGTGTTAAGGACATTGAACCGCCTGCAGGGGACGTTTTCCTGACTGGTGGAACACGGGGGTGCCTGTAAGAATGTGGGGATAAAAAACATAGCAGGGTTGAGGGGCCAACTAGAAAAGAGTTGTCGCCGTGTGCGTGGTGGGGGCGTGGGGGAGGTAAGGTTCATCGTGGGGGAACCCTCTGAAGATAACATGGATGTGAGGGCACACGGGGAAAAGGAGAGGGGCGGCGTCAGACCAGATGTTTTCCTGACCCCGGCGCAGAGGTCGGGAGGAAGGAAAGCAATGTCGAAGCAGTCCCCGTAAGAGGCATCGCAAAAAAGGGGGGGGTTGAGGGGTTTTAACCCTTGTGCTGGCTCGGGGCAGGAGGCCCTGGGTAAGGAAAAAGGAGAAGGGGTTGGAAACTATAAAGGCCTTTAGTTTTATACTGTGAACGAAAGGGACTGGTAAAGGTGAAAAAGAATTTTTTCGAATTTTTCTGAAAATATAGGGGGGATGAGTGTTCCTGAAAGGAACACAATTTCAAGGGGGGAAAGGGCCGGGGGGGGGGTTTCAGGTCAAACTCCCCCATCTGCCCGCTAAAAGGGTGGGTGGGTAATTATGGGGGAGCAACCCTTTTGTGTTGCAAGAATGAGGGGGGGGGGGGGGAAGAGTATTGCGCGGGGATGGGTGGGGGAATGGGACAGCGGTTACCTTTGTATGGTGTATGCACCAGGGGAAAATGAGTAGGGTAAAAAGGGATTTTGATTTAAGAACATTTTCTTTTTAACGGGTTTACCTGCAGGGGGCCATCTTTGGGTGCGACTGGAACAGCTTTTATTGGAGGGCTGACGTGGAACCAAAAGGGGCGGGGAAAACGGTCGGCGCCTGCGAATCTTTTGAGGGATTTTCATTTTTGGGTGCGTTGGGGGGGGGCGTGGGAGTAAGCACATTTTTTTGTAAGAGGGGGTTACCTGCTATTGGATGGGCTGTATATTCTAAAGGGGTTGGGGGTTACTTTTTTTCCGTACAAAAAAGTAGCTTTTTCGGACATGGGGGCGGTTTTAAAAACAAGGGGGGCGGGGGAGTCACTACAGGTATATCAAGGGTATGGAAAATTAAATACAAGGTGTTGGGTGATGAGGGGGGGATAGGGGTTTTTGCACGCTGGGGGGGGGTTACGTGCAAGAAAAAAGGGGTAGAGGATGTGGTGATGTGTGGGAGGTGTGGCTAAAGAACGGATTAAGCAATTTACTAAAGGAAGGGAAACTATCAATTTTTTAAAATTGGGCTTGCTAACTATTTGAGGTAGTTTAGGGGGTTGTTAGCGAGGGGGGGGGGTGGGGGGCCTTTATCCAAGGAGAAATTAGGCAATTAAAGGGAGGCTGCTGGGGTACAGGATGAGAGGTTCCAACTGAGGGTACGGGCGGGGGGGGAAGAGGTTTATGGGGGATAGACCTTCATCGAGCGTATTGCTAGGCAAAACAAAGACACGGGCAATGACATTCCATTTTTGAGGTTCATAAATCGATGGAGGGAACAGGGAGGGCAGTCTACAAAAAACGGAAGGAATGGGCGTTTGCGACAATTTTGGTATGAAAGTACTGGAACGAAAAAGGGGTAAGGATGGGTTTTAAAACAGGTGTGTGGGAGTTGGTAGCAGTTTTCTAACAGTGAAGGGAAGCCTGGGTGGGGGAAAAAACTTTAGGGGGGAAAAATGGGGGGCTTTAAATGGGAAAGCGAAAGGGCAAAGCCCGGAATTGATGGGAAATCCCGGGAAGTTTTATCAGCAGCATTGGGAATTATTGAGCTTTTCTGGTTTGGTTATTAAATTTCAGAAGGGGAGAGTGAGCTGGGGGAAGCAGGGAACGGCTTCGTTGTATTGGGACCGAAGGGGAAGGGGGAGCAACGCTTCGGGGTTACGGGCGACTCGTTGTTATGCGCAGATTAAAATTGTTTGCGAAGATTTTGGAAAACGGTCAAGTGTGTGGGAGGGCGGAGTATCAAAAACTCATTTTTTGCCAAGGGGGGTCTATGGTGGAGGGGCATGGGTTCAGGGGGTTTCGGAGGCAAAAGGGGGGGGAGGGGGGGGAGGTTTTGGGGCGCTCGATTGGCAAGGGGGCATACATAGAGTGGATCGGAAAGCTTGAAAAACCATCCTCGGGGTCAGGGGTTTGGGGGGAAAAATAGTGGGCTGGGTTGGGGGTTGTATGGAGGGCAATGGGGAGGGTACAGATTAAAGGTCATTGGGGGGAAATTGTAAGGGTAGGGGACTTTGGGAGGGGGGTCCTATGTCACAATTATTTTTGCGGCGTACGGACCCCTTTATAGATTGATGGAGCAGCGAATTTTTCGTAGAGGGACCAGGGTGTGAGGTTGCGAGGTTTGGCCAGTTTTAATTGGGTATGTGGATAACAACTGTACGATCAGGGGGGGGATGTCAATGGACACATTAAGGGGTAGTACAAAGTTCGCAGGGGGAACTGGATGAGGGGAAAAATTTAGATAAACGATGGGCATGGTTAGGGGCTTTGGGGGTAGGGGGATTGGGGATCAGTTTTGGGAGGGGTTTCATTCGTTAAAAATCTGCGGTCTTATTTACAAGAACAAACCCGGGCACGCAGGAAAACCCTTGGGTGGTAAAAGGTTCAGGGACGCTTGGGGGCATTGCGACCTTTTTCATTGACCCTTTTGCAGCGTGCCATTTTGTTAATATCTTTCTAAGCAAAATATGGGCCCTGGCAGCCTGTTCCCATTAATGGGGGCCCCAAAACGAACAACTTAGGAAGGTTTTTAAATTCTTTTGGGGTTCGAGCTGTGATTGGGGTTAAAGAGATTTAATGTTTCCTGTAAGTAAGGGGGGGGGCTGGATTGCTGGGCTTAAAAAACGGAGGGTCAAATGTGTCTTCATTAAAAAAGGGGGGTGATAGGGAAAGTGTGGGGGGGGGGGGTTTTGCCAGGGTCCATAACAGATTGCAACGGATTATACAAAATTAGTTGCATGGGGGAAAAGTTTGAGGGCTCGGCGGGGGATCGAGACCCAAAAAGGTTTTAAAAAGGGAGGGGTTGTGTGATTGTTAGCCGGGGGGGTTTTAGCGCCTTTAAAGGGGAATTTTTCCCCATGTTTTCATGGGAAGATATGGAAAGGTTGAAGGATGAGGGGCAACTCGTTTTCGGGATTAAAAGTATCGTTTTCCCCGCATGGCATTTTACCGCGGGGTGGTTCTTACGGGATAGACGACTTTACGGGGGGGATGTGGGTATGTGGGGGGAGGGCGGCTTTTCATGTAGTTATTTTTTGATGGACTGGGAGTGTCAAGGGTGGTTAAATGGGGGATAAATAGATAGGGGAAAGGGAATTTTTGATTGGAAAACATTAAGTCCCGACGTGGGGGTTGGGAGGAAAGTTAATCAAAGCGTGGGGTCATTTGGGAGATTATCTAATAGTTGGGGGTTTGCGGGGGAAAAAAGGTTACCGAGGGAAGAGGGGGTGTTACGTTAACGTTTTTATAAACGGGAAAATAGAAATAAGGGAAATTTTTTGGAAAAAAAGGGGTGGGTGAAGGGTTTTTCAGAGGGAATGCAACTTATTACAGGTTTTATTTAACTTTAATAGACAGGGGGGGGAGGGTAGATTGGAAAGTTGGTGGGGTAGGGGAAGTCAGGGGGGAAAACAGGGGGCCCCCTGGTAAAAAGGATAACAAAATTTTGCGAAGTGTTGGATGAGGGATGCATGATGAAAAATTGAAACCACGGGTGCTAGCACCGTGGAGCTGGCCCGTTTTTTGTGTGACGGACTTTATACTTATTAACATATTTTGTGGTAATATTGATTACGGGAATGACATTTAATTTGGGGATTTGCATAAAAATTGCATGTAATTTTCTCCAACTGTTTTTTTGGTGCCTTCACTGCATAGTTTTGAAGCTGTGATCTGCACGGGGTCCAAAAATAGATTGATATTTTTAAATTTAAATTTTGTCATTATTTCTCACTGGTGTCTGCAATTCAGTTTTGTTTTGAGAGTAAAAGGGGTTTAAAGCACGCAGATTGTTTAAAAAGTTTGGGGAACAGGGTTTTTTAGGTTTTTGTGGGTTAGGTGCGTCAGCACATCTTTATGGGTTTCTTAGTCTGTTTATATTTTATGTTGTATTGTACTGTTTTTCAATAGTATATGTAATTCCATAAACTGTAAAGCTTGAATGTCCCCTAGGAAGCTGTTATTGTTTTTAAAAAACTGAATTTCTGTTTTAAAATGTGTAAAGGCTTACATGGGTTTTTGGGTTTTGAGACTAATTTATTTTTATGGTTTTTAGTAATTTGTATGCTTTTGTGACTTTTCTAATCACCATTTTATGAATACATATGTTATGTAACTGAACCATTAGGACAATTACATAAATTAATGTTGGAAACATTCTGTGTGACTTAGATTAACAACATTCATTGTTTATAGTAGTTAAGGTTTAAATATGGGGGGGTTGGATAACCACGGAGGGGGGGGGGTAATATTTCTGTATAATTGGGGGAATGCACTGCATTGTATGGTCTTTATCGATTATTAAGTACCATTTCGAGGGGGTGTATAAAAAGTGTTGTTTATACTGTAATTCTGCTGGGTAGCCCAACGGTTTGGTTAAGGGTAGGAGAGGGAAGGGGGGGGGGTGTACCCACAAAGGAGTGTAAGTGTGGGGGTTAATATTTGCAGAGGGGGGATTGTGTTAATTATCGACTTAAATGAGTTTTACATATTAATTTGAATGTCATGGGTTTTAAATAAAATATAAAAAAAAAAAAAAAAAAAAAATAGGGAGCCAAGGCCGGGTCACCACTATTGGAAAAGACCACGGGCCAGGACGAATAACGGCGAATAGAAAATAAAAAAAAAAAAAAACACTGCGGTGATCACGTTGCTATTGGCCTTCTGAGGGCACATTGCGCAGTTTCACCCACGTATATTGTCGAGAGACATACACCATACGCAATGGCACGTTCAGGGGACACATCTACGCAGAGATCTTTGAATGGCTCAACCAGCTGCTCCGTACACTGCTCGTAGAGTAGTTTTACAAATATCCTCGGTTATTCGCGCCATTTAATGCCAACACGTTCTATTCCTTGTCTTGACACATACCATATGTGTCACGGATGTAATCTTAGGGTAGCTAAATTGTTCATTATCAGGCGTAAGCGCCCCCGAACAAGCCAGAGTATCACATAAACGGTATTCACCCGCCTCCTCACGCTGAATACAATGAAGTCATGGATATCCTTGCTAGACTGGTCAGCAGAGAGGTATGAGGCTACGTCCCTCACACTCCTGGCAGCTAGGTCCGCGAATGTTTAGTGCGATATAGTCGAATGTAGTAAATGCTAGTACATGCTATTGTACATTGTGTAGTACATGTTGTGCATGTAGTACATGTAGTGCATAGAAGTAGTACATGTAGTTTGCAATGAGTGCATGGTAGTGCATGTTGTGCATGTAGTGCTGGATGTAGTGTATGTACATGTAAGGGCATGTAGGTGTTTATGTAGTGCTGTTAGTGTGCATGTAGTGAATGTGTACATTGTGTACATGTAGAGATACATGTTGTGCATGTAAGTACATGTTAGTACCATGTTAGTAGACATGTTAGTGCATGTTGTACATGTAGTATACATGCTAGTACATGTAGTGGCATGTGAGTACATGTAGTGCATGTAGTGCATGTTGTGTAATGTACATGTAGTTGCTGTAGTGTATGTAGTGTGAATGTCACTTAGTGCATCGCTAGTGATGTAGTGTATGTACAGGTACGTTGCAGGTAGTGCATGTAGTGCATGTACATGTAGTGCATGTAGTGTATGTAACATGTAGTGCATGTAGTGTATGTAGCTTTATGTAATGTAGTGCTGTTGTGTATGTACATGTAGTGCATGTAAGTGTATGTAGTGTTGTACATGTATGATGTAGTCCGTTCCGTTGTACATGTAAGTGCATGTTGTGTATGTAGTGTATGTACTTGTAGTGCATGTCTAGTGTAGTGTAGTGTTATGTACTTGTTGGCATGTCGTGCTATTGTAGTGCTGTACATGTAGTGCTTGTAGTGTATGTGTGTATGTTAATGTAGTGGCTTGTAGTGCTTGTAGTGCATGTATTTACATGTAGACTTGTAAGATATCACATGTTGTGCATGTATGTAGTGCATGTAGTGCATGTAGTGCATGTAGTACTTGTAGTACATGTTGTGCAATGTAGTGTATCGTTGTGTTAAGGCGGCTAAACAATATTGTAGATCTCGCATCACTAGCTAGTGTATGTAGTGTATGTACGTTGGAGTGCAGTAGGTAAGTTTACATGTTGTGCATGTCAGTGTTTGTAGTGTGATGTTTTTTTTTATAATGTAGTGCATGATTGTGCACTGTAGTGTATGTACATGTGTGCATGTAGTGTATGGTAGTGTAGGTACATGTTAGTGCATGTAGTCAACGTCTAAGTTCATGTAGTACTCACTGTAGTGCATGTATGTGGATGTTCGTGCATGTAGTACATGATAGTGCATGTAGATGCATGTAGTGAATGTCAGTATTGTCTTAGTACATGTTAGTACATGAGCTGCATGTAGTGCATGTAGTGCATGTAGTACATTGTAGTACATGTAGTGCATGTAGTGCAGGTAGGTGCTTGCATGTAGTACATGTAGTACATGTACAGTTGTGCATGTAGGAAATGATAGTGCATTGTTGTGTGCCCGAATGTAGGTGCATGTAGTAAATGTTGTGCATGATAGGTACAGTAGTTATCATGTAGTGCATGTTGTTGCATTAGTGCATGTAGTGATGTAGTACATGTAGTGCATGTAGTGCATGTTAGTAGGCATGTAGTGCATTGTAGAGCTTGTTAGGACATGTTAGTGTACATGTAGTGACATGATAGTTGCATGTGTACATGTAGTAACATGTAGTGCATGTTCTAGTGCTTGTGTGCATGTAGCTACATGTTGTACTTGTAGTACAGGTAGTGCATGTTAGAGCATATGTAGTGCTAGGTAGTCATGTAGTAATGTAGTACTTGTAGATGAATGTAGTGCATGTTGTGCAAGCTCAGGATCATGTAGTACATGTAGTGCATTGTAGTCATTGTTGTGAATGTAGTGCATGTAGTGCCATGTAGTACATGTTGTGCATGTAAGTAACATGTAGTACATATAGTGCATGTAGTTTCATGTAGTGCATGTGGAGTACATGTAGGGACATGTAGTACATTTAGTGCATGTAATACATGTGCATGTAGTGCTTTAGTACATGTAGTAAAATGTAGTAAAATGTAGTGAGTAGTGCATGTAGTGCATGTAGTACATGTAGTGGGAAATTAGTGCCCTTTTAGTACATGTGATGTAGTCAAAGTAGTGGCATGTAGTGCATGTAGTAACAAGTAGTACATGTGCCCTTTGCATGTAGTGCATGTAGTGCATGTAGTGCATGTAGTGCATGTAGTGAATGTAGTGCATGTAGTACATGTAGTACATGTGCATGTAGTGAATATAGTGCATGTAGTACATGTAGTACATGTAGTACATGTGCATGTAGTGCATGTAGTGCATGTAGTACATGTAGTACATGTAGTACATGTAGTACTTAGTGCATGTAGTACATGTATGCATGTATAAAGATTTCTGTTACGTATACAGTAGTGATATTCATGCATTCATTATACATTTTACATTATCAGTAGGGGTTTGTACATGTAGTTTCGTAGTACATGGTGGCATGAGGCATGTAGTCATTATCATGAGTACATGTATACATTTGTGCATTATACAAATTTACAAGTAGTGCATGTATGCATGTGTACATTTTACATGTACATTAGTCATTCATGTAGCGCATGTGTACATGTTGTACAGTAGGCTGTAGTTTCCTGGGGTTTTCCTGGGGAAGTTCCGGGGGGCAAGCCCCCGCGGGCCCGGTCGAGACCACCTCCGGGGATCAGAGCCGATCAACCCTGTTGCTGCGGCTCCGCAAACCAACTACGACCAAGCCCCCCTGAACCGGGAAAGACTTTAGGGGCTTTCCCCTGCCACTTGAAGACCCAGGGGGTTGTTGGTAATCCCCCCTTTTGTGTGCTGGAGGGAGTTGAACAGCTCGGGGCCCCTGACCTTAGTATGGCTCTTAACTGCATGACACCCCCGCTTTTCATTGGGGGGTGTGCATCTCTCCATTCTTTTTCTTTCGTAGTGGGGGATTTCGTGGCAAGTTCGGGACATCCC
>NW_026509163.1:0-14720 GCF_026875155.1 Cherax quadricarinatus
AGCACTAAAGTAAAACAAAACCCTATACAACCTTTCTCAGTTCCCTAACCAACATCACAGCCCTCGATGGAAATAAATGGTATAAAATACCGACACATTGGCAATATAAACACAAATGCAGTATAATGTGATCCTTTATTGACTACGTTTCGCCCACACAGTGGGCTTTTTCAAGTCACAGAACAAGAACTACCTGGGGTGGAAGGAACGCGAGTATATATAGTCCGGCTGAGGTCAGGTGAAGAATGCTGCATCTGATGATGTACCGAGTTGGGTTGTAGAGTCTAAAAACTTGGGTAGCTTGGAGAGGAGACTGGACAAGTTTGTGAGCAGACCTTCTACAGTGTTCTTATGTGGGATAGCGATGAAGAAGTTTCTTGGCAAGTGGTTCAGCTATGTTAAGAAGCCACATTCTGGTTGAAGTTGTCGGATATAGAAAAAGTGATGATTCCAGGATTCTTCGGTATTGAGTGTTGTCTTCTGTGGCGATAAGTCTTGAGTTTCTGTAGTTTATCAAGTGGTTGTGTGAATTACGTGTTGTACGCAGGCATTCCTTGTGTCGTCAGACCTCTTGCGTATTGGTGTTCTGAAATACGTGTTTGGAGGTCCCTTGATGTTTCGCCCACGTATAACTTGTTGCAGTCATTACAAGGGATTATGTATACCCCTGCAGAGGATGGAGGCTTGTTCCTGCCTACTACTGGTGATGTCCTTGATGGTCGTGGTTGTGGAGGTAGATACTTGGAATGATGTTTTGGGCAAAGATGTTGGAAACATGTTTGGCAATGGAGTTGGTGGGAAGGACTATGTATCTCTTCTCGGCAGTGTCTTTCTGGGTGTGTTGAAGATGTTTAGTGCTCGCGCGTCTGCAGTCTCTGATGAAGTGACGAGGATAGTGGAGTTTGGAAAATACCTGTTCAATATAGTGCATTCTTCCTCAAGGAACTCGTTGCTGCAGATTCTGAGTGCACGCAGGAAGAAGCCTATAATTACACCACGTTTGGTTTTGGTGTCGTGGTGAGAGTAGAAGTGGAGAAGATCGTTTTGGTTGGTGGGTTTTCGATAGACTTTAAAACGAAGTTCGTGGTCAGCTTTGCAGAGTAGAACATCAAGGAAAGGAAGAGTGTTGTCGACCTCTTCTTCAAGTGTGAACTGGATTGAAGGCTCGACCTGTTGAGCTTGTCTTGGAGAGCTTGAACGTTGAAGCGTTTAGGAGTTATGAGGAGAATGTCGTCAACATAACGGAGCCAGGTGACAGACGAAGGAATAATGGTGGAGAAACGTTCGGCTTCTAGATGTTCCATGTATAGGTTCGCTAGGACTGCACTGAGTGGCGAACCCATGGGTAGTCCAAAAGTCTGCTGAAAGAGGTGATTTTCAAAAGAGAAACACGTAAAGCCAACACATAGTTCAACCAGGTCGATGAAGTCGCTGGCTGGAATGGGAAGATCAAGTGAATCGTCAATTTTCTTGGCAAGAGATCGATGGCTTGTTTAGTAGGTACTTTAGTGAATAGGGAAGTCACGTCAAGGCTGGAAAGTTTCTTGTTCCTGATGTTGATGTTGCGAATGCGATTGAGAAGATCACCTGAGTGTTTGAGATGTGCTGGACTGATAGTGCCAAGAGTTTCGAGAGGTGTTTGGCGAGAATTCCTGAGAGCTTGTGGGGAGCACTGCCTATTCCCGAGGATATGGGCCTCAGTGGGATACCAGGCTTGTGAGTCTTTGGCAGGCCGTACATTCTGGCAGGTCTGGGTTGCTGGGCATGGTGTGCAGAAGTTTCTTCCCTTGTTCTGAGCTCCTCAGAATGCGGCGAGTCCTTTGAAGAAAAGTTTTAGTAAGGTTGTCCACTTGGTTAGTTGTGAGAGGTTTGTAGGTATCTGGGTCATTAAGTAGATTGAGCATTTTGTTCTGTAATCGTCAGTGTTCATGATACAACACCACCTCCTTTATCAGCGGTGGTGACCCTGATGGTCGTGTCTTCTGCTAAACCTTTGAGTGCATTGATGTAACGTCGGGGTATGACTGGGGAGCTGCGTGTTGAGATGCTGCTGAGATGATGCCTTGAAGATAGCCTTTTTGGAAGTCGGAGTCATTGTGTCTGTAGTTTTTGGCGATGAAATTGAGGTCTTGTTTTGGTTTCGTAATTCCTGTTGCGAATTTGAGGCCTAAGCTGAGGGCTTCAGTTTCTGTGGTTGACAGTGGACGAGATGAAAGATTTTGAATAATTTCAGGCCTTCCTAAACTTTTCCCAAATTTACTATTTCGCAAGTGTTTGTGTTTCCTAGAAATTCTGATTTTCGTTAAACTTTGGCTGTGGAAAATTTTCTGCTGCGAATGATTTGGGGCGGTGCGTCTTTTTCTGTTCCCCCCGGGAGTGTTTTCCTAAGGGTTTGGCTTGGAAAAAAGTTTCCCTTTGTAGCTTTTTTAAAGTAAATCTGCAAATTTCAAGGTAGGTCCGAGCTTAGCGGGAAAGGGGGTTTTGATGTTGGAAATTTTTGAGGGGGAAATAAAATCTTGGTAAGACCTTTTCCCTTGGGATGCAGTCAGGGAAGAAAATTGTGTTGTTGCGAAGTAGAAAGTTTTTGGGGAAAAAGTCCAGGTATTCCTGTGTGAAGGATCCATTTTTTACTGCAGTTTTTGGGAAAAACGATGGAAAAAAATGGTAAAAAATTTCCGACACTTTGGGCACAATCAGTCCAGCCATTTTCAAACACTCAGGTTTTCTTCTCAATCGCATTCGCAACATAACATCAGGAACAAAAAACTTTCCACCCTTTGACGGGGAATTTCCCCTTTTTTCACTAAAGAAACCTACTAAAAAAGGGCCATCGACCCCCTTGCACAAAAAATTTGGGGGGAAAAGTTTAAACTTGATTTTTCCCCATTCCACCAGCGACTTAAACCCCCCCCTGGTTGAATTTATTTTTTTGGCCCTTTACTTTTTTTTCTTTTTTTTAAAACCCCCTCTTTCAGCAGACTTTTGGATCCCCAAATGGGTTCGCCACTCAGTGCCCTAGCAAACCTATACAGGAAAAATCTAGAAGCCAAAACGTTTTCCACCATTTTTCCTTTTTCTGTAAACCTGGCTCCTTTAAATGTTGACGACATTCTCCTCTTTAAACTCCAAAACCCTTTTAAAGTTAAAGTCCCCAAAAGAAAAGCTAAACCCAGGTCGAGCCTTCAATCCAGTTCACACTTAAAGAAGGGTCGACAACCTCCCCTTCCTTTGATTTTCTACTCGGGCAAAGTGCCCACGAATTCGTTTTTAAAAGTCTATCGAAAAAACCCCCCAACCAAAAACGACCCTTCTCCACTTCTACTCTCCCTCAAAACCCCCAAAACCCAAAAACGTGGTGTAATTATAGGCTTTTTCCCTGCTTTGCATCAAATCTGCGGGGCAACGAGTTCCTTGAGGAAAAAAGGGAAACAAAAATTGAACAGGAAAATTTTCCAAACTCCACTATCCTGGGTCACTTCATCAGAAAACTGCAAGGGCGAGCACTAAACATCTTCAACACACCCAGAGAAGACACTGCCCAGAAAAGGGTACTTTGTCCTTCCCACCAACCCATTGCCCAAAAAAGTTTTCCCAAAATCTTTGGCCCCAAAAAATCATTCCCAAATATCTACCTCCACAACCACGAAACCCTCAAGGCATCACCAAGGGGAGGGCAGCAAGCCTCCATCCTCTGCAGGGGGGGGGGGTTTTTGGGGGGGGGGGGTTGGGGGGGGGGGGGGGGGTTATTCGGGGGGGGGAAAATAACCCCTTTAAAGGGGCCCCAAAAACATATTTCAAAGGGGAACCCCCAAAATAACGCCCAAAAGCAGGGCTGACGACACAAGGAAACCCTGGTTTCAACACCCTAAATTACAACAACCCCTTTTATAAACAAAAGAAAAAATCAAAACTTATGCCACCCAAAGGGCAAAACTCAATACCGAAGAATCCCGGGGGTTTATCACTTATTTTTATTTCCCACAAACTTCAACCCAAAAGGGCTTCAAAAACATAGTGAACCCCTTGCCCAAGGGAAACTTTTTCAAAAATAACCCCACATAAGAACACTGGGGAGGGAAAGGGCGCTCACAAACTTGTCCCGTCCCCCCTCTCCAAGCTTTCCCAAGTTTTTTTGGGGCTCTACAACCCAACTCGGTACATCAAACGAAAGCGCAATTTTTCACCTGAAAACCCCAGCCGGATTATATACTCGCCCTTCCCTTAAACCCCCGGATTTCTGTCTGTGACTTTTAAAAGCCCCTGTGTGGGGGAAACGTATAATAAAGGGTCACATTATACTGCCCTTTTTTGTTTTTATTTCCAACACGGGCCCTCAAAACTATTTCACATTCCTCAACTCCATTCCCCGTACCAAAATACCCAGGGCCCGTGTGTATCCTTCCCAAAGCCCCCCCGTTTTACACCCTCCGCAAAACTTCCCCTTTAATAAAAACACATTTAGCCCTTTCCCTCTCAAAACCAACAACCCCAACCCACCCCGACTTACAGGGGAACATTTCAACCTCCCTCCGTAACCAATCACAACTGAACCCCCTAAAAAATTTGTAAACCCGTCTTAGTAACCCCCCAATCGGGGGGGGGGGGTCCCGGGGAATTGGGGGAAAACGCTGCAACATACCAAACCCTTTCTATTTCAATAAAAGTTCACGAAATTCACTCGGTATCAGAGTTAAAGGGGCTGGGGTCTCAGAACACCTAACGCCCCCCGATCCTTTCCAATAACCCACCCCAAAAATTTTCCCCCCGCGCCCAACCATGTCCCCTATTTAAAATTTTCCCCAAAACTTTAAAAAACAACCCGCCCATTCTTTTTAAAAACATTACATCCCCCCCCACCCCCCACCCGAACCCAACCCCCCGCAAACCCTTTACTTCCACTATTTACCCCGCATCCTGGCACTTCCAAAAAATTGCACCCCCTCGTCCAACACTCTTTATTGACATCCCCGCAAAGAAAGAGAAAAGTGGCGTCCCTCAAACATATCCCCAATTTTTAACCCCCGGCCCGGCCCCCACCCCCCAAAACTTCCCTCACATGGGAATAAGCTAAAGGTTCCAACCCTCTAAAAAAGGGGTCCCGGGAAACACGCAAACAATTTTGGGACATGGGGCATCCCGTCCCAAAGTCCTCTTCCCATTTCAAATTTTCCCCCCCCATACACCCCCAAATTTAAACGTATCCTCTTTTCGCTCCCCTTTTACAACGTATTTAAACCCCCGACTATTTCCTCCCCAAAAACCCCGTTTCCTTTCCCCCGTATAAAACCCGCAAAAACTCCCCTTTTCCACTCTATCATATGCTCCCTGCCAGTCTGAGCCAACAAAGCCCCCCCCTCCACCCCCCCCCTTAGCTTCCCCCAAAACTTCTCAGATCCCCCTGTTTTTTCAAACATCGACCTTACCCCCGGGAACCCCCAACTGGAATTTTTACCACCATCCCTCCCCTACACATTTTAACCCATTAACCCAAAAAAATTTTCAAAAAAACCTTATAGTCTGCACAATCTTGAAATGGCCTCCGGGACTCCCCCAAAGGGGGGGCTGCCCCTTTACCTTCGGGGCCAACATTTCTACTGCTGTTTTTCCGCTTCTCCCCAAATTAAAACCCCTTTTTCCTTCATACTATTTAAAAAACCTAAAATATAAAATTTCCTTTTTCAATGCCCAAAAGTTTAAATAAAAATTTTACCGGGAGGGCCATCAATACCGGGAAACTTTCCCCTTCCCCCATTTTTCCCTTTAAAGAAAAACTCTAAATTTTCCCCTGCCGAAAACGTCCCACCTAAAGCCTTTTGATCACTATTTCCTAAATTACACGTACATTCGGGACCACCTTTTCCAAAAGCCCCCTACCCCCCCCCCCCACTGGTTCCGTACTTCCCCCGTACCAAGCCTCCGCATACGAACCCCATCCCCTTCGGGTTTTTTATCTCCGCCCTACCCTATTAAAACCCAACCATCTCCGGTAACCCCTAAACATGGTTTTAGCCTTTAGCGCCCCGCCCCCGCTTTTGAAAGCCCCAAAAACCAACGCTGACGGCTTGTTCGCCCAAACATTTCCCCACCCCTCCTGCCCCTTACAGCTTGAAAAAATTTTTTTTTGCAACACCCTTAACCTCCCCTTTATTTTTGCTATTTTTATCCCAAAGGAAAATTATTCCTTTCCCCACCCCCCCCCCCATAAACAACCCTTAACCCATCCCCTAAATAGTTAGCCAGTCCATATTTTTAAAAATTTTAATCCCTTTTCCTTCTTCACATTTAAAAATTTTTAAACCTTTCCTTTGCGACACTATCCACCATGTCACAAGTCATCCCGTCCCGTTTTTTCCCACAAGCTCCCTCCTTTTTACGGAAAAACCCCTCCCAAAACCCCTCTCATCACCTTAAAACCCTTTTTATTTAAAAATTTTCCCAAAAACCTATATATGTCCCGAGCGGGCCCCCCCCCCCAAACCCCCCACCACCACTGCCCTTTGATCTTTACAAATTTTAGCCTCCACGTACTGAAAGATTTTCCCTCCCCCTCCCCGAGAAAGGTTTCACTATCTGTCCGCAGCATAAAACCCCTCCTAACAAAAGTATATTCAGTCTCCCCAACACCGCTCCCCCAAAGGCACACGTAACCAAAAAATCCCCCCAATAAATCCTAAGAGCCCCAGACAATTTTATCCAAACCCCCCCCTTGGGTTTTCCCCATCAGCCAAACCCCGATTACCCCCCTATTTCCCCCGTCCCCACCAAATATCGCCACCTCGGCAGTGCACTTAGGAAAAACACAAAAAATCCTCACACACAAAACATTCCCTTTTCCTTTTTTTTATTTCTTTCCCGGCCATACAACCCCAAAAGACACACCTTAATCATCACCACCCCTCCCCACGCCCCACCCCCTTCCCCCCCCTCCCTCGCTTCTTTTTTTTGCCCCAAAAAAAATGGGGTCGTTCCCCCTTTTTAAAATTTCCCAAACCACCTTTTTGACGGGGGTGGCAGGGTAACTACCCGAATCCTCCCCCTCCAACACCCCCCCCTTTGAAATTTGGCTCCTGCAGGAACACAACATCCACTTGATTATTCAGAAAATTCGAAACCAATCTCTCTCATACCGCTACAAAAACCCTTAACATTTACAGACTCACCAAAGGGCCCTTTTAAAGTTTCCCCCCCCGCTTCTCCTCACCTTTACACCCCGGGCTTTTTTTTACTTTCAACACCTTCAGAGTGCTCTCTTTCCCTCCCCCCTTCTTCGGTGCCTCCTATCATGGCTACCACTACCTTCACACTTCACCTCAGTCTTTTCCCAGGCCTTTGTGCAGGCGTAAAAAACGTCATCAGAATCTGATGTACCCGCCCTCTTTCTCGTGACAAGTCTGTTACACATATCTTGGTCAGATGTTACCTCCGATGAACCTCCACCTCCACCTGAGAATGGGTTTAAATGAGTCAATGGACGACTCCCAACCACCATCACGTCCCAAATTTTATCATGTCCCCAGATTTCTGGAAGCGACGTTTTCTCCAATGAAAACCACGCTCAGATGTAACATCCCTCTCTGGTGGTGCAACGTCTTCAACACCTCCACCAATTCCTCCTCAATCTCAAGAACCTTCTTTTTGTACTTGCTGCTCCCCTTTATCCACAGGAGACGACACCTGATCAGCAGTTGGGGGAGGGACTCCAACTCACCCCAGTCCTGTGTGCCCGATCCACTATCTCGCTCCACAAAACACCACGCCCTCCATCCGAGTTTGTTCCTCACCGCCCCCTTTTGAAGCAGGGGTTTGCGACGTCCACCACAGGTCCAGGCACATGTCTTCGCTTTGTCCAGGGGCTGGGATGTGATCATACTCACCACATAGGCGGCACGTACGTCGTTGTCCTGGGTACATTACCATTACCTGCGTCCTGAAATCTTGTAGGTACAATAGGATGGTTTTTGGGTGCCTCAAAGTCATTTTGAGGTTGAAAGAACCCTCTGGAAAACCAGCATAGGGTCCTGCCCCCCCACGTCCATGTTGAGCATAAGCCCTCCCATACTTCTCAAAAACTTTCCTTATATCCGCCTCGTCCGCCTCAAAGGGTAACGTTGCTAACTTTATCCCCGTATAATACCGTGAAACTCTATCATTCTTACAGTGACAGCTGGTGTGACGTTAAGACTCACGTCCTGAAACCGGTGACTAACGATTCATAAACCGTTGCTGATAGCAGTTTGACGAAAATTCGTTTTTCCTCCGTTCAATGCACCCCCTAAAAGTCATATTTTTACCCAAAAAGTCCGTATGATCTTTGGCAATAAGACTTGCGCAGAACGGGTCGTTATCTTTCCCTTTAAGTGCTCGACCCTACAGTATTTATCCTTCGTCTCAGACAAAAACCCTTTTTTTGACGATCACAGTGCACCAAATTGTCAGCCGAGGTGTGACAGACCACTTCCCCCACTGCCCCGGGTAATGAAAGGGCGCTCGCCTACAAACAACGAGGGGTGAGGCATACCGCCCACTACGTGGCAGGCAGCAAGGTAAAAAGTCAAGCCCTCTACAATTTCACGCGTCCGTCCAGGATAGCCCCGGTATAGGGCAGTAAAGTACGTATCTCTGTATACTGGGGTTATGTACTCAGTGAAGAGACGGGGTACCTGCAAGGAGGGACTTTGGCTCGTCTGTAGAGGAACTGCTTTCCACTTTTAAAGTAGGGGTTTGTGGGAAGCGAGGCAGTATGAACATCTGAGTATGAAAACTTAAGGTGGTAGTGAGGGGGGGGGGGGTCTGCGCGGCAGTGTTGGTCAGCGTCATCACCGCCCCCCACACTATCACTCAACATCAGTTTGTCTCCTCCCACACAACATTACGTGAATATATAAAATAATAATTAGACATGACATGATATATATGTTAATAGGGTGGGGGGTTTAAAATTACTTATGAATTTGACATAGCAAGTAAAAAAAGGTTTTTTGGGAAAAAAATTAGTTATTTAATGTAACTGATAATTATTTTTTTTTTATTTAAAAAACACAATACACATCAACATTAGCTATACTTGGGTTACAAAACCCCCAAAGAAACGTGATCATAAATAATAAAAAAAACAACTTTCCTTTCCTTACCCCAGCACAAAAACTTTTTTAAAAAGAAAAAACCTTTCAACTATAATTTTTTGATTCCCCCCCCAAAATGCCCAAACCCACACACACAACTTACATAAAACAAAAAAACAGCCCCCCTGTCAACGGGTGGGTTTATTTTTCAAA
This sequence comes from Cherax quadricarinatus, assembly GCF_026875155.1. Taxonomy (NCBI): domain Eukaryota; kingdom Metazoa; phylum Arthropoda; class Malacostraca; order Decapoda; family Parastacidae; genus Cherax; species Cherax quadricarinatus. Next base: position 9,276 of record NW_026509163.1, read on the forward strand.
ACACAGCCTTATTTAACAAAAAGGCAATTAACCCCAAAGAATGTACATTATTTACATTATACATGAAAACTTTAAAAACAAAGTTTTTCCATAAAATCCAATTTCTTTTCACATCATTAAAATTGTATATTAAAACTTTTACACAAAGAATAATACAAAACCCTAAAAAATTACAAAATAAAGGTGACAAAAATAGTCATTTCCCACACCTTACCACAGGAAACAAACACCTATTAAAATAACAAAGATCCACCATTTTTACATACACATTTTATTAGTGTATTAAAAATGTTTTGAGTGTTCCTTCTTGAGTGTCTCACTGACAAAGATTTTTTCCTTATTAAAACTATGATCTCAGACCTCTTTCTTTCAAACTTTTTTAAACAAAACTTCACACAAAGAAAACCACAATTAAAACCAATTGACATGCCCCCCCCATACAACTTCTACAACCCTCCCAAACTTTAATACCCTTCATTATGGTATAATTCGCCTAGAAAAGGAAATGGTCCTTAGTATTAAATACCCAAAAATTACGGTCCCCTTACTTTTATTTTCTTTTGCCCCCGGGGAAACGCAGTTTTTTCCCCTGTTACCAAAAATAGTTTATTTTGATACCGTGCGAAAATTCCCCGCCGCAATTCCCCTTACCCTAATCCCCCCCCCCTTTTTCTTAAACCCCCAGGAAAAAAAACAAAAAATCTGTACAAGTAAAAATGGCTTTTTTTACAACCCAGACCCCCCTTACCTCAAAGTTAGGGCCCAGGAGCCCTACTTTCCCCCCCCCTTAACTTGAAGACTTGCCGCCACCCCCTTACCTCCCCCAACTCCTAAAAAAATAACGGCATGAAAAAGTGTTTCCGTTCCTCACAATGTTGCATTCGCTTCCTTTAAACCAAACCCATACACACAAAGCCCGCTTTGACGCTAAAATCCCCATTCAAACCCCTTAACTAAAACCCCCACCCTAGGCATTTTTAAGTTTTGGAAATATGCCAAAACGTACCCCAATCTTTTCAAAAGGGTTTTTACCGCCCCCCCTTTAAACACTTTGGTTTTCCCACTTTCTCTACTAACCCTTTCCCCCCTTGGCCTTTTTACCACCCTATTATAAAATTTAAACCCCTTGCAATTTCCATTCATAAGTTTTTTTTCCCCCCCATCGTCGTAATCCCTCTCACCCTCCAACCTCACCCCTTTTTCCCCCCCCCCCCCTTACGTACTTTTGTTTTAAAATTCATGGCCTTTACCCTCGGCCCTCATCAAAAACCCCCTCCCCCTCGGCACATTCGTCACACCCCCTCTTTATTAGCCCTGCTCGTCCAAAACCCCTATATAAGAAGCACCCCCTTTCGTATCTCCTTTATTCCCCGTTCCCCTAAAGGATACCCCTGCAGTTCCAACTTTTCATAAAACCCAAAGAAAATTTTTTTTTTTGCCCTTTGTTAGATAACATCCTTCGTCTTTGGGCTAATCCGTTTTTCACTTTCTCCCCACCAATTCCGGGGAAATTTTCCCCCTAGGCCCCCTTTTATCGCCATATGATAATTCCCACAAAAATTTTTAGCTGTTTGTCAATCCCCTCCCCACTCCCCCCCATTCTACCCCCCCACCCCAAATTCCCATCTCTAATAATTTTGATTTTGCCCCGTTTACCCGATGCCCACCCTCTCCAAAAAAACTCTTTTTTCCTTCACCTTTCCAACCCTTTACATATGATCAGGATTTTTGTGCTCTACAAAACCAACACCCGTGAACCCCTTTCCCTCCTCGTGTAACGTTGTTGCATCCTAACCATTCCATAAAAAACGGTGTTGCATAATGCAAAAGAATTTGAGCATGGGGCCCCCTTTCTCAAACCTTTCTCCATTTTTAACCCTCCCCCAAACCCACCCTTAATTTTCACCTGAATCGTACTTTTGCATAAAAAGGGCTTCACCATTTTCTATTCCCTCCCCCAAAAACCCCCTAAGTTAAAATGTAAACCATTATCTCTATTAACCGTCTAAGTTTTTCCCAAACAATGCCCCAAAAATTTCCCCCCCCCCCACCCCCTTTCAACCCCCGCAAAAAAATTTCCCCAAAAAGACTAGCCATCCCCCTACTCGACCCCCGGAAATTTCCCCAATGACCCTTTTTGCACCATACCCCCTTTACCTTCTTCTCCTGTTCCCCAAAACTTCGCAAAAATCTTATAAAACCGTACACTTTTTTGAAAGGCCCCGACTGCTCAGTGTTTTTCCCCCCGCTTTTTTCTTTTCAACCGACCACACCCCCTCCTCTTTTACGTCCCCAATTTTCCCCCCTTTACATACAATTCAATACCTGAACCCAAACAAACATTTATGGTTTCCCCAAAGCACTCGTAAAAATCATTGGAAAAAACCCCTCAATTCCCGGTGCTTTCCCCCCACTTAAATTGAACATCCCTTTCACTTTTCCCTACTTATTTTTCCCCCCCAAACCCCCTTTTCCTCCCCACCTTTTCCCCAAAACCTTTACCCCTCTTTCTTTATAACTTCCCCACATTACCTTTTTTCCCATTTCCTTTTAAACCAATAGTCCGCTTTTAATTACTTTCCCCGTTGTCACCAACATTTGCCCCCAGTTAACCCTTTCCCAAAAAGTCATAACCCTAAAAGTATTATGTGGGTCCTGTTGTCTAAAGCGAAAATTCTTAACACATACCCCCGGGGTTTTCTCCCCAACACGGTCCAACCCGCCCTTACCCTTTTAAATTTATCAAATCTTTCATTATGTTTTCCCTTAGTCTCCCCTCTTAGCCTGATTTTTCTTTAAAAAATGTCCCATTCTTGCTAACACTCATTTTAGTGCTGTTTCCCAAAAATTTGAAAAAAATACCCCACCTGCCTCCCCCTTCCTTTATATTTATAAAACCCCCGGGTACCGTTTAGCCCTATTTTCCCCCCAAACCAAAAAATTTTCCCTACCCCCATCCCTTTCCCCACAATTGCCCACCTTCTAAACTCTGCGTTCACCACCCCCTCCCCACTAACCCCGCATTTAACTTCCAGAAACTTGTTTTTCCTTTTCCACTCCCTCCCAATCCAGTTTAAAAAAAACTCCCCCCATGATCCAAAACCACGCCACTGTTTTTACCCCCCCACCCTAACTGCCTCCGTTATTAAATCCTATCTAACTCGCTGAATAAATTTTTCCCAACAAAAGTGTAATCCCCTCTCCCCGCCCCCCTCCCCTCCAGTCCCTCACCCCTGCATCCTGTAAAACATTGCGTAACGACCGTAACACACAACCCGCCCCCCTTGGCTCCACGTCCCCCCCCCTTATAACACAGTTCCAGTCCCCCCCAATAAGTGACTAGAGGTAAACCCCTTAAAAAATACACTAAAACGTCTCTCACAAAATCCTCCTTTACTTTGATTATATTCTCGCTGGGCATATAAACCCCAATGAAACATACTCTAGATGCTCCCCACTCACCATCCACCCTCACTACCCTCCCCCCCCCTTCTTCCCACTTTATAATACGTAAGGGACTATTTTCCTTCACAGCCACTGCCACTCCCCCTTTTAACCTAACAGACCCACTTACATACAATTTATAACCTTTTAATGCCAAAGCACAGCCTATCTTATAATTATGTTCTTGTATAAAGCATACATCCACATTATATCTCCTCAAAAACCATTCCATCCATACTCGTTTCACTTCATTCTTCAATCCATTTACATTTACAGTTACTATCGTGAATTATTTTAATAGTGGTGGTTTACCCTTTCTTCTTGGCACACACCCTCCTATACCGTCCTGCTGTATGGCATCTTTCTTGACAGCTTGCTTATTCACCCCCCCTATCCCTTCATTATCCCTAGAACCATTGAACCCTACATTACCCCGTCCCTCTTTCCCCTTATGACATACATCCTTTCTCCAAGATTTTACTCCTGTTCTTTGTCCTGGAGTAAGAACATCGTCCATCTCAGACGTTCCTGCAGTTCTCTTACGAGAACTCCCCTCCCCACACACCTCGTCACCTGTCTTTTCCGCCCTATGGACCTCTGCCACAACGTTGTGCACATTAACATTAGTGCACACAGTATTCAAAACCTCCTGATCTTGCTGCACCGTTGCCTGCACCAGGTTACACCCTTCATCCACCTGTCCCTCTTCAACGTCATGCAAAAAGGAACTAAGTACTTCCTCCAGCAAGCCATCCTGTTGGCCCGTACCCTCCTCATCAGACGCGATGTCGTCTGTCCCTTATCAACTGTTAGTGTTACACTTTTCCTCCATGGCCGCCTCAGCCCTATCCACTTCGTCACTCCATCGGCAAGGAATCTTGTTTGGCCTTACTCCTTCCTCCGACACCTCCAGAGCATTCCTCTGTTGTAAGATCACTGGTACCTGTTCCCTCCGTCCACCTTTTTTTATAGCATTGGGCCGCCATATGTTCAAAAGAACCACATAATCTGCAAGTCTTCCGCTGCCCTGAGTAGTACACGTAGACCTGCGTTCGGAAGACCTCCATAAATACGTATGATGGAATTGGCTGCCTCAACGTCATTTTCAGCGTAAATGATCCTTCAGGTAGCCCCTCATAAGGTCCATTTTGCCACACCCCCCATCACTGCTGAGTGGATTTTCCCATAGCTGCTAAACACCGCCGTCACATCATGCTCCGTCGCCTCAAAAGGCACGTTTCGTACCTTCACCCACGTCACATAGCTGGACACATCATGTAAGCAGACTTCCACCATAGTGTTCACTGCTAGCCTCTTCTCTTGATATTTGTTGACTATGCTTGTGTAGAATCCTGCGTCTTTAAACTTGATGAAAATTCTCGACACACCATTTACTGCTACTCCATATAATTCTTCGGTCGGTATTCCATATACCTCACTGATGATGGCATGCAGTAACACGTGCATGGTTGTTCCTGTAAGCGTGCCACGCACCAATTCCACACAAACAGTGCTCACCCGGCGTCCAATGCGATCCGCCATGTTGTATGCACAAAACAGGAAAACTGCGCAGTAAACCAGTTGTATCAGGAGCTACTGCGCAGCCTGTCCGCACGGCACAATAGCGATGCGAACAATGCACTGATAATTATTAAGGACGAGACAGAGCGTCGGCAATTACATTACAATGACCACTTATGTGTTTTATGCTAATAGAATAAGGTTGGATTCTGAGGGCCCACCTCATGATCCTAGCATTTTACTTTTCATAGTATTTATATAAGTGAGTGGATTGTGGTCAGAAAAAACGTTAATTTTAAATGGGGAAGTGCCCAAATACACGTCAAAATGTTCCAAGGACCACCAAAAGAGCTAGAGCCTCTTTCTCAATAGTTGGGATAATTTTTCTGGTGTCGTTTAAACTTAGATGAATAGTAATATGGATGGAATGTCATGGATGTTGACTGTTGGAGCGCACAGCCCCGCATAAAAGCATAAATT